>JBCAUA010030842.1:0-12306 GCA_038406235.1 Peronia verruculata
ATGGCTGTTCTGATTGCTGTTATTTCTGCTGTATATATAGATGCTTTATCACTTAGTCTTTTTTCTATTGCTGTTTTTTGATTCTGGGAACTACACCCCTGTTCCTATTTTTCCTTCCTTCATTTTTGAACCGTCTGTAAAACAGAATTCATTGGTTCCTGCTTTCTTCAATTTTCTCAATGCAGCCATTTTTATTGCTATTGTTTCTTTCTTACTTACACTCATCGCTATGCTGACATCTGTTTCTATTGGCTGCAGTTCCTATGGTGGGATCTTTGTTTTATGTATCACTCTCATACTATTGAGGTTTTCCTTCATCATTTTCTCTAGTTCTTTTTACAGCTTCTGATTACTGGTTCATGGTATGGGAGACTTTTACTAGTCCGAAAGTGAATTGCCTCATATGCTGGGTGGTCTTTTTCTAAATATACCTTGGAACTGTAGTTTGGTGCTATTTCTTCTAAGTTCCAAGGCAGCTGTTTTTGTAAGCATTTAATTTTATCAGTAATGCTTAGGTTTAAACAAATTTCTCCGTAACAACCAGCCAGACCGACTGAAGCAGGAAAACGACTGACCTTTCAGGAGACTAAATCCTCCTTATAAACACACAGACCCATTCACTTGTGCAGCTGCCCCACATTTTGTCAGACAAAGAAGTGCATATGGGTTAATCCATAATGTGGCAGCAAGTATCAGTCATCACTTCCACTCCTCGTCTACCTGTTCCCTCCACATCTTTACGTATTTTATTGCACACGGTTCTGAACATTAAGCGTTTCTCTCGAGTAGACAGTCTGATGTGAAATTACACCATAAGTACTCCCGTGTCTTGGCCCAACACCAGGCCCATATGTGGATTTTTTATTTGCGAGTGGGTTCTTAGAGGGGTAATTTCTAGAGACAAAATTGTGTTTTGCAGCAGAGGCAGGCTCCTAGGCAGACTGGGCTCTTGCTCTTATGTGGTGGGTTCTTAGGCAGAGACCACTGTAGTAGTTAATATTATATTAGATTTTCTCGCTACTGTTTCCTATCTCCAAAATCTTTGGTATTACAATGAGGTTTCTGAAAGGAAATTGAAATAGTAGCTGGCCCTGCTCTTCTCCAATTGAGAAATGTCAGCGGAGCACAGTTTGTACTACAAAATTACTATTTCAACTTGCATAGAGGGAAAAGGCCTAATTAAGCTACACGGCATGTAATATACATCTAATGATCAGTTTGAAATTGACAGCTTATTGAGATCACATGAAAATGAATTCTTGTGTTTTTTGTAGAATAACTGGAGACAGCAGGAGGCTTTCAACACTTTAGTGTAAAGAAACAAAGGCCTCTAATACACATATTAGGGTGATTACCCCGGATGTTCCAGGTAGATGGTTTCCTTCCCCCGAAGGTGTGGTGTCAAAGAGATAGACTTGCTAGACTCTTTGGATTTTGGAACAGTCTACGTCTCAACACATTTAATCTCTGAACTCATTAATCAGTCAGTCTTTAATGCACAGATCTGTGTGCGTGTGTGTGTGTTTGTCTCTCCCTTTGTTGCCTTAGTACACTTGATTATAATTTGTTTTGACAACACCTTCCTCAAATATAGAAAACTATGTCCCACCAAAGGATAGGAAGCATTTAAATCTGTATCTTTAGAAACTGATATTCCTAAATGCAGAATGGGATATTATGAGACAAAGAAATTTCCAATAGATGTTCTGAGACAGGTACATTTTTTTTTAAAGATAGCAATGTCAAACAAGGCTGCGTTTTGCAGGATTTGGTTTGTTCAAGCTGTATCAGTGCATTTAAGTTAAAAAAACTTTCTTTGCTCGCTTTTTTTTTTTATGCAGATCTCCTTTTTTTTCTGCTCGTATAATTTTGGTTGTTTATCTCAAGACCTAGTATAGAATGGGTTAGATATGATATCAGTTGGTAGAGGTTGCTGTTATCAAGCTGCTGTTGTTGAGTAGCCTATTATGTCTAGTCACTATTTAACTTTTTTTTCTTTGTTTTATTATAATAATTAACATCACAACTTGCGGTGATTTCTTTTTTAATTTGCTCAGTTATCTGGTGCACTGTTTCATTGGATACAAGTTGTTTAATGTTGTTCCTCCAAAGAAATTCCTGTATTTTTGTAATTTATGCTAAACAAAGTCTTTCAACTGTTTATTTTAGAATTTATCACCTAGGATAGCTTAAATTGGATGTATAATGTAATATATGTATGCATAAATTGATATATTTCTTATACAGTTTATGATTAAGTGATGTTTAGATGGGGTAAAAGTTGTATTATTCCTGTGTGTTTTAAATTTCCATAATGTCAATATTCAGAACCCTGTAATTTCTGTTTTTGTTTTTTTCTTGTTTACCTCAGCCTACAACCCAATCACTGGTGAAATGTACGAGCAGTCAAAGCCAGCAGCAAGTTCTGCTCAGGTGAGGCACCTCTTTTATTTACAATATTTGTCAATATGGGGATGAACTGATCACTTGTTACAGTGGTCTCCGCCTAAGAACCCGGTCGTCGGGAGACAAAAAAAGCTGGTTCTTAAGCGGACGGGTTCTTAGGCGAATTGAAAAGTTGCGCCACCCTTTATGACCACAGATTGTCTTCACTACCATGATTAGTTGATCATTACAGTTAGTTAAAGATTTTCCTACGTGAATAACTTACAGCCTTCTTCCCTGTGTGTGTTATAATTAGATGTAGCAATTCCTGATCTTTTTAGCATATAGTTACATCAATACTGCCTTGCAATTAGAAGCCATATGAGATTTCACATAACGGTATCATGATTGAAAACATGATATTGCTATGCTACCCCGTAGATAATCACATGAGTGACTAAAGTGTTTAAAGACCGACTGAAATAGCAAGACAGCCGACCAGTCAGGACGCTAAACTTATACCTCCTTGTCCACAAAGGCAATCACAAGTGCTGGCCCACGTGTTGTCAAACAAAGAAACGGTTACAGGTTAGTCAACAGCGTGGCCTGATTATGCAGTCATACATCAACCATCACTTCCACTCCTTTGTATACCTGTTCCCTCCATCCCCGTTCCCAATTTTACTGCACATCTAGTACTGTGTGTTTCTTTTAAATGGACAGTATGATGAGTAATTATACCATAAGTACTCGGATATCTTGGTCCGACACCGGGCTCTTAGATGGATGTTTTCATTTGGGAGGGCCCAGGGTGGGTTCATAGAGGGGTAAATTATAGAGGAAATATTCCGCTTTGCAGCAAAGGCAGGTTCTTACGCGGACTGGGCTCCTAGGTAGAGGGTTCTTAGGCGGAGACCACTGTATTTATTTCTTGCAATTTATTAGACATGTTTTCTGTGCAAAAGCATTATCTGATGTTCTAACATGTACTAACAAATGCAGTTTACCTGACATGTTTTTAAGCAATCTCACTATTTATATCAGAGATTACATTATGGAGATATCAAGTCACTTTTCTTCTTCAAGTCAATATAAATGTTTCATACCTTATGGATATAAAATGTCATTGTTTTGTTGTTAAATTTAAATACATGTAAATAAGCAATATAGCAATGTTATCCTGGTTATTTTAAAGCATGGATTTCAATGTAGATCTATATGATATCAAATCTGATTTGATAAGAGAAGATACAAGTTTTAAATAAACAATACCATTATAGTGTTAACACATAATTATTTGTTTATGTACATGCATTGCAGTGGTAGTCAATGCAGTCTGTGATACCCTGAGTCTGTCAAGAACTTGAGAATCACTGAATACTAATACTAGTGTCTGCCATTCATAGCAATATAATGCTCCATTTACCCCATCCCAATTGTTGCATGACTAATGTATCAAGTGATAAGGCTCAGGTGATACTTATGAACACTACATTTGTTCAACATTGTGAATTGTCTAGTAAGAGAGATATGTACTCCAGTCCTGGTCTTTAGATTATGAAATGCAATTTGCTGTCAACAAATTCACTCAACACAGGTTATAATTTAACAGCTTTTGGACTTTGCAAACAGTGTCAGACAGGGCAAGAGGAAAGATGAAGCAACTTTGCATAGATTGTACTTCTAACTAAAAACAACAACATTCTGCATCACTATTTCCCATACAAACTTCAGCTACAATGCGGCAAACTTCCTCTGTGGTGAGAGGAGGGAATTCAGAAATAATCCACCGATGTACGTGCAAATCACACATCATGCTATGCACAGTCATTATTATTTATGGAATGATCTCTATGGCTGGTGGAGACATAAGGCATAATCCACTTGTGAACAAGACTCAGAATGTTAATAATACAATTTCACAGCAAACAGTCACCACTTGCTGGATATGCAGGGTAAACAAAATGGTTAATGGTAAATACCAGAACATACAGATGTAGATTTTCATGATTCTACAGTGTAGAAATTCTGTGGCGAGTGCTGAAAACTTGTTCACTCATAGTCATCTCACGGATATGAGATGACAAAACAAAACTTTTTTTTTTTTTTGTTTAAATTAAAGTTACAAAATGAACAACAAAAAAAAAAAAAATTAAAAGAAACACAATTCGCACAAAATATTAAGCACCAAGATGCAATACCTGATGATCAGAATAACCATATCTCCTGTGAAAACAGTTCACACAATGTATTCTACCTGATCATATACATGTACGATAGAGATGTAATTAATATACTCATATCTTGGGATACCAGAGAACAGTAGTTCTTGTTCAAACCATATCATTTGTTATGTGTTCCAAATTGGCACTTAATGTATTTTTTTTTTTCTGAATTATAAACAGTGTCTTTATTAAACCTCTGCACCCATGGGGCTACTAGGTATAGCCTAGCCACTAAATAAACAATTCGCAACAGACGAGCTACTTGGAGTAGAAAACACTGTTAAGAATGAAATATTTTTGGGTAATTTAACACATTGAACCCTACAGCCCGGTACACCAGCAGATTTTCCGGCGTCAAATTCCCCACAGCCCAGTAGATCGGGCTGACACACTTACTCAATACTCCATGTCCACCATAGTTAAAAATAGACCTAATACATCGATTTGGGGCAAGGACATTTAGGACTATAGTGATTACAGATGTCTGAGCCCAAGATCGTGTTTGAGGCTTGTGTTAACAAGAGAAATGTGTGTTCTCGGCCCAGAAGACCAGGGACAGGGGTTTTTCAGGCACTGGTGACCAGGGTTCAAAGGGTTAATTTCAATGTGAAAGATGGGATACACATGATACTGCATCAATGCTCATACAAATGATCCCTTAACATTGCCCTGTTTCTCTCTTATTGGCCACTAGATTCAATGACCCTGTGTCAACAACATAGTTCTATTTATTCCTAGAGTTTGCACAATGGGTTGGGATGCATAGAGTAACAATTTTTTTTTAATTATTATTCTGTATGTATCCTTCCAATTATCTGGGATTTCTCTGGCTTTAAGTGCATGTTCTCTTTGCTCTGAAGAAAATTTTGGATAGAAATTTGAAATTTGGGGGTTCTCAGCCGAGTCTTCATCTGACAAGGACACAGTGGACATCCAAGATCTACAAGCCTTTATCCAAGAGGGTTATGTAGTGGGTTTCCACACCAATGAAGCCCGTGAATAATTTTAATCACTGAAAAATGGAAACAAAATTCTAAATCTGATAGGATTTGAATCCATGATGTTTTGCCACAGAGCTAATGTCTTATCTCTCAGCCGCAGTGTTCTCTTACATAACAGGAAATTACTTGATTTTCTTGTAAAATATAGCACAGTGTTCTAGCTGAGGCAAAGAAAAAAAAAACACCTGTCTATATTAATAAAGAAAATACACTTTTCTTTCTTCTTGTTCTTGTTGTAGAAGATATAAGGTACAATATCTATGACTGATTTGATTCTCATTGTTAGGTGGACATTTCATAAGGGAGGTATACAGGCTTTCAAGGGAGGCTTACAAAATTTATATTGTAAGCAATATTGTTATGTCGTTCAAGTTACATGCTACAGTGGCAGTCTCTCACAATGCCCATATTATAAAACAATTTGACATATGTGTACTATTGATCTCTGACTAGTAGTTCAGTTAATAACTCATATTAATATCATGATGATATCACTAATATACTACTTGCTACTGCAGCACATGTCAACGAGCTATTTACCTAGCAGGCTATTTGTACCTGTGGATTTTCCATTTTCTGCCAAAATTTAAATGATGAGCTCATTTACATATGGGAAAATCAGTGACCAAGTACAAAAGGTTGAAACTGGATTCACTATCAGCAGCACGAGACAGTTTATACCATACTCCTTTCATCCAGTCCCTCAACATTTTCAAACTATGAACGACCAAAAATTCCATTCTCTAGCCTAATTCTGAATGTCCTGGCTGATAAGTATGTTAAGAGTGTCATTGGATTCTAATGAGCTGTTGCATTATTTGCTGTATCTGCACTTTCTGATGTCATATTGCTCATTTTTTGCTTTTCTGTTGATCCTATGTCAGTCATGGGTTTCTCAAGTTCTCTGGGTGTCAAGACTTTGTCTCCAATACCCTGAATTGCTGCATCAGTAATTAAATCTTCAGACTTGACGGTTCCTGGAGTCATTTTACCCATTTCTTCTGTTGGTGTCTCAGGTTTACCAAGTTCTGTGGACGTTGAAAGATTGTCTCCAATATCTTGAACTGCTGCATCAGCAGTTACACCTCCTGAATTATCAGTTTCTAAGGTCGTTTCACCCATTTTATGTTTTTCTGTTGATGCTATGCTGGATTCTCCAAGATCTACAGATGTCAGAGCCTTGTCTCCAACACACTGACCTGCATTAGCAGTTACATCTGTAAGATCTTCAGTTTCTGGGGTCATTTTGCCCATTTTCTGTTTTTCTGTTGAAGTGATGGCAGTGACAGATTCTCCAAGTTCTGTGGAATTTGAGACCTGGTGTCCAATACCCTGATTCAGCACACTATCTACATCATCAGCATGTTGTTGAGAGGACGTCTCAGACATGAGCTCGGCAGAGCTTAAAGTCACTGAAGTTTCAGTTGAGGGAGTGCCCACTGCAGAATCTGGATCACATGATGCTGGGTTCGTGTCAGCAAACATGCTCTTGAAATCTGGGAAGACGGCATTTATCGATGCCTCCCCATAATCAAAGGATTCTGATGCTGGAAATGGCATTAAAGATGTGGAGTCATCAAAACTGGAAAAAGACTGGATTGAGTCTGTTCTAGTTGGTGACAGCTGTCCATCAAAACTGCTGTTATAGTGGCCTGAATTGCCTGTCCGACTGAGGTCATCATGACTGGCAGACTGAAACAAACGGTACAGGTATAACGGATCATTTTTGTCCACAGTCTTCGTTCTCCGCAGTGTTCCTTTGTTGAAGGATTGGATAGAATGTTTTCTGGCAATGTGGCCCAGGTAAGGGGCACTTTTGTCTCTGGTCTGAGTCCTTTTGAGACTGGCATTTCGATCGAATGAACGAATTGAGGTGGTGACCTTATTCAAAACAGTCAGGTCTTTGGCTTCAAATGCAGCAAACAGATCTTTCATGCTGATTTTCCCATTTTGACTTTCATCTTTGATTGGTGCTGAAATGGAAAAAAAATAAACTTGCAAGATACAAATCAGTTGCAAACAGAGTTACAATGAATTCACATTTTACTTCACTGACTTTTTTGGCTGCAAATTCAAGTAAAAATTTATTTGACTCAGAGTTCAAGGATGTGTATTACATTAAGTGCAAGTGTCTCCACATGGAATGCAATATCTGTTGAAGTAACAGCAATGCTTCAGACTGTGTGTTATGAATGATGAAGACATCCAAATGAAAGAGTGTTAGTATTACTGAATGGAACTTTGGTTTTCTTAATCATCCATAAGAATTGAAAAATAGCAAACATGAGCACTTTAGTTTCTTTGACCACCCAGAGATGCTGCTGACTCTTTCCATTCAAATCAAGGAAACCAACTTTGTTACAAATATAGTGGTGAGATTTGCAAATTTCAAAAACAGACTGATGCAGTTGTTGAAGAAAGAGCAGCTGGTTTAACTGATGCAGCTGGATAAATGTTAAAAAGTTATATTAGATCTACAGGGTCTGGGCAGGCTTATCCATGTGCTTGAAATCATATGTTTGTACGATACATGATAGCAAAGCTTGCTTTGTTCACATCACTATCTCCAGCTTTTCCCCAGTGCCTATGATAAAGTAAAAATTATCCTATTCATTAAAACAGAAAATGTACCTGTGTTACTGGGAGCTGTTGTAACTTCTACTTCAGCTCTGTTATTCTGGTTACTCTGTGACTTGGGATCCTTCTCATCCATCATCTTTGAAATCGACTGGATGACAGCCTGCAGTGATGGATCCTGGATACATGAGAATATTTAATAAATTTTCATTCATGTAGAAGTTTTAAACACTAATGTTTCCCTAGATTACAACATATGGTCAATCATACACCTGTCTCTGATGTACATGTATACACTGATACTGACACGTCATACATAGATAAGCATCATTTTGATTTATATCAAACATAATTGAGTGTCATTGAGTGTGTTTTATGAAACTGCCTGAGAGTTACGGATCTGTTTGTTTAATGAGAGCAATAAAAATGCAAAAGAAGTAAGAAAAGACTGAACTGCATAGCAACAGGCATGAGCTTCGTTTTTCCCTTAATATCTTTGGAGGAAACCAACAGTAGTTAAAACAAAGTAAATTTCAATGAAGTCACAGTCTACTGAGTCTAGAAAATAAGATAAGGTAAGATAATTCTACTGTCCTCAATAGGAATTCCATTCATAGATGACAAGACACAATCCGTATGTAAGACACATGCACACTTACATGTAACAAAAAATATCATGGACAGCATCAGAGTAAGGCAGACTGAAGGAACAATGTCTTCCAATTGTATTTAATTAAAAATATGAAAATGTTTGTTCTTTTAAGTTTGAAATACATGTACATGTAAATACATGAACAGTATAATATTAATACATTTCATCCAGATGCAAGATGGCTCAGTTAATTAACTTTAAAATGTTAATTAAAACTGTTAAAGAGTTTCGAATTTTATGGGTGACATTAATTATTCATGTCTAAAGAATGCCAGTTTACCCTGTAGGATTATATAACAAAATGACCCTACTACTGCCATGCCTGCTGTTTGGAAAACATTTCCAATGGAAGTATGATTAGTAATTCTCTGACCAAATTTGCCCATATGCACTTTGAGAGTTAATGTTCACACTGGAACACAGCATCACCAGTTTCAGACAGAGTTATGAACTACAGCATTGTTCACCATTTTGTTCACAAAGTCAATAAACTGATTTTACAGAAATACATCATTTCATAATCTATATAAATAAATGGCACAAAGACAGAACAAACTAACAGGCAAACACTAAGACCAAACGAAAAATGTTAGTGAGGACAGGGATTGAAAAAGAAATGTACAACAAAGGATTGTCTCATTGTCTGATCTATTATAAATGAACAGGGAAAATGTCTTGGGTGACACTGACAACAAAGTCAGTATTGTCGAGAAGAGAATACAGAATTTCATGTGGATTAAATAGATGCAGTTCAGTCATTCAAATCAAACTCAGATAATTTGAATTTCTAATAGCTCAAACTAAAACGAAACAATAGATTTTTTTCCTCTTTGCACCAATTAAATCTGTTTACACAGCAAGAAGCCATTATTGTGAATCTCCCTTTACTCAAACCAGTCAGTGCCGCTATACACAGAGGTTAAAAACTGGCTATTGTTGTCTCCATTTTCCACCATTGTGGATGCTGTGGTTTGAAAACAAAGGAGTCAGCGCCACAGATTGGGTTAGAGGGATAAGGAAATAAATCCACATGTACTAGGTGTCCCCTATGCCATGTGCAGCATAAGCAGGCCTCATGTGTTCAGCAGGGATGGGGTTGAACAGAGTACAAGGGCCAGTGCTGCTAAGAAATCAGTCGATAATCAAGCATCATGGCAGAGTATATAATGCAGGCAAACGTGTACATCTACTACATGATGTATTAAGAAGTGTGTAGACAAAACTCTAATAAAGCTGTGCAACGCAGCAGTCATGGTCACTACACAGCAGGGTTGGTGGGCAAAAACTATAGATTTGGCGTTGAATTTAATGTCACCATAATGACAATTACAAGAGAACCAAGATACGCAGAGACATGCAGTTTTCACCAGAAAATGGAAAAAAACATATAGTCTATAGGCTGTACATATTCTACCTGAAATATTTATAAAATGGCAATAGTTTTAGGGACTCCATTGTGTCAGCGTGCAATTTTGCACCCTACTTCATTTTGATTAATTCTGAAATGATATGTATCGCTGAAGCATTACATACCATGCTATTTGTCACTATAATTACTCTAAGAGTACATTTCATTAACTGATTAATTTCTTTCAGCAATCTGATTTTTCAAAAAAGGAAGCAGAAAGCATTACCATTGATAAACAATTAATTGAAGTCCAGTCACTGCTCCATTTCTCAAAACTAATCATAGTGGTAACTCAGTACTGAAGGAAAAAATAGAAATAAATAGTGGAAAAATCTGTCTATCACCTGTCCTAATAGTCCATATATTCATCTGTCTCTAGTCCATGTAAGAATAACTAAAATTGTGATAAAAATAAGTAAATTATAAATAATAATGCTAATAACAAATTCAGCAAATTAGTGTTAACAAACATAATAAGACAATCAAACATCAACAACATCTTTCTCCTTTTCTTTTGTTCCTTTTTCTTTCTTTCATTCCTTCTCTCTCCCTCACTCTGTGTGTTCCATTATGTTCTTATCTATTATATACCTAGATATATATTAAAATCTTGCTTTGTCTAAGGCAGTGTCAGGATACCAAATTATTGCAGTAATAATAAAAACAACAATAAAACTGGGTGTCTATGGTAATAATAGGCCTAATAAAGCATAGATAATGATATAAAATTTGGCAAATATCTACTAATAATAAGGATAATCTGAGAGGGGGGGGGGGGGGTGAGAGCTCCCAATCTTAAACACTCAAATGGCAGCGGACCTTACTGAATACTGTAAACACAATGTTGAATACTTCGTTCCAAGCTTTGTTCTCATCATAACCAATATAAAAAAGAATAAAAACATGGCCGATAAAAGTATGACAATAGATAACATTAATGCACGTTTTGCAGTCCTATGATTACATCAGTGAAAATGAGGGAGAAATTGTTAAGACATGATATTCTATATTTTTTTCCCGCAATTTTTGGTAAAAACTACAGGTCTGAACATTTTCTGGCTCCTTTGTAAGCATCAACGTGAGGCTAATTTCTGGCTAAACTCAACGCTGAATTTATCAGTTTCCGTCCACCAATGTGTACCCATGCTACATGCAGAGTGCATCTGAGTGACCTCATCATATATTGCTCTATAGGGTATTGCACTTGTGATATCATTACTGTCCTGGTTCTAATAACGTGACAGTATAGGCCAGATTCTACATCATGCTAGTTTTTCTTTGCTTGCGGTTGATTCGCTTTATATAGACATCCTCACAGACTATGTGATGGCTTCCTCTAACCTTTTCAAAGCTAATGCTTTATTAATACCATAGCCCTTTTCAGGGTTAAAATTTTCTCAACAGCCATTTTCAGGCCTAAAAATTTATTAGCAGTCCTCTTTAGGGCTAAAACCTATTCAAATTATCTACAGTTCTTTTCAGGCTAAACCAGTGCAGTCTTTTCCAGGACTAAACACTATAAAACACTGTTTCCTTTACGTTTCTTTACTTTCTTTTTCAAAGCAGCCCTTATTAGGGCTAAAAATCCAATTAAATGAGTAGGTTTGAATTCAAGATAATGGGGAAGTTCAGAAGCCACAGTGTGATTTCTGTAAAAAGTGCCTCATTAGTCATTTGATAATTACCTTCCTTGCTAAAACTGGAAGTCAAATTCTGTTTTCTTGAACCCACTGGGTGGTCCCAGCAAATTCAAATTAAGCAGACCCGACTGTATGTTGCTACAGACAATAAAGAGGATCAACATAGTGCAAAGAGAACAGATAATGACACCTATAATAAGTGAGTAAAAAGATGGAACTGATCTCAAAAAAAAAAAAAAAAATGGGGAAAAAAATGTCAAGAATTAAAGCACAGACAATCTCTTCATATAATGAAGCAGGAGAAAAGAAAAAAGGACTGAATGCAGTCTCAACTATACCACATGGTTATGGTTTTTATAAGCTTTTCAACCTCCTGTAGTGGTGGTTATCTCAGTTGTCCACAACCGTGGTAAAAAAA
>JBCAUA010030853.1:0-26436 GCA_038406235.1 Peronia verruculata
GGGAAGTAAAAGTCTGGTCAAAATGATCTCCCCTTACACAAATCCCTCTTTTGGAAAGGGCAGATAATCTGCGAAACAATCTCCCATTTGTGTGCAAAGAAACATGACCCAAGCCGCTGCCGATCCCAGCTGACATTTTGTGATAGTGAAAGAAAAGACCTGAAATCCAGAACTTGTGATAGGCCCGCTGACTACCCGATATCTCTGGAGAAGGGAGGACCCTCGGTGGCAGATATGATGAAGTGCCATGGAATGACTTAAATTGCTCTTCACACAGGCTGTTTTCTTGGAATGAGGGATCAAGGACGGGACATTTTTATAGACGCCGCTTGGTTGCAAACACATTCAGAGGTTGATGACAATATCAAACACTTGAAAAACATCAACAACAATAAGAAGAAAATTCACTATACTATAAGGGAGATCCACCGGAAACAATGATAAGGGCAATGACAAGAGTAGGATGTTGGGTTGTGTTGTGTTGGAGTTTAATAACAAATCAACATGATTTACGCTTATTTTGTGTCAAACACAGTAAGATACGTTTACACGTCAAGAAGAAGAGAGGAAAGAAAGCGGGGCAGAAGGCAGAAGCAAGGAGAGAGAGAGAGAGAGAGAGCGAGAGAGAGAGGAGATGTCACCCGTAGAACGTCGAGGATGGCATTCAATAGGAGACACCCTACCGATGACGGGCTCTCACCGCCTGTAGGTGGGAACAAAGGACCTCCTTGTATTACCCCCCACCCCCCACCCCCCCCCCCGCGCGGGGGGCAACAGTAGGATGTACTAGGAACACAAGGGGGGAAGAAAGTCGTATCGGAATGAATTGAATTTATTGAGTGGAATAGTGACAGCTCGGAAATTATTTTATTTTATTTTATTATTATTATTATTTTTGTTCGGAATTGTGCGAATTTCACAAATTCTTTCTCTTTTGTCACATGTCAAGCTAATTGTCGATAATCTGAGAATCTACTGGAGCGCTCATGAAGGTGACTGGATAGTGTTACTTCCACTGTCTAAGTCCTTCCCACTAAAAGATACAACAGAAATATATGAACTGATATCAAGAGCAAGGATAACAGAAAAAAAAGAATATGCCAGCATATCGAAATGAATGAACTGAAACGTGAGACGGTGGTGAGAGGAAGGCATGCGTAAAGAAAAACCCTTAGGAAAGGGGTCTAAGTGGCCGTATGGTTGGTCGTCTGCGCGATCGCGGATTCGAGTCTCTGATCAGTCGTTAGGGGATAGGAACATTCGAAGATTAGAACCTGCATTTCTTCAGTGACTCGACGGTCCTCTGGCTTCCTCTGGATAGGGAAACCCGACGTCTGGTCGTCACGTATAAGGGCGAGTATATTTCGGAGATCCCGTGTGTGTGTTACGCATGTTAAAAACCAGTGAAAATCGATGAGTAGGCGGAGTACTGTCCGGGCATAATTTCAAAATTCCCAATTTCTACCTCCAAATATTCTCACCCAAAACAGGCCGCCACCTGAAGCCGAAACAAAATTGAAAATTGTATTAGTAAAATTGAAACGCTTTTAAAAAAATGTTAGGCGAAAAATTAAGTCCAGTGCTAATCACCAAAAAAAAAAAAAAAGTCACAGTCGCTATTGCTAGCCTGCAGGAGAACAGAAAGGAGACTACCAGTGTTAGATTATCGATTCTTGTGGTACAGAAACTGGCCGCGTCTCTATGATTTATTGAGTAGATCCCCGGGGGATTGCAATGAGAATTGAGTTTGCGAGGAAAAGACATGGAGAAGAAACTGAAATGCAACAGAACCTATTAATTGAGAAGTTCGATCCAAATCGAACGCTGCAGTGAAATAAGTGTTATTTTCCCAGTAGATGTTATTCCAGCTCTACTGATTAATTATGACTATGTGATGTCGAGTGAGACACGATTTGTGGTTCATTATAAAATAACATGTCCATTTATCATGGCAGATCACACAAAGGTGATCAGTCTTGTGCAAATTGCTCTCTTTCAATATATAAAGATTATTTTTTTAATGTTTTGCAATTTAGTTATTGTAATTATCAGCACAATCACAATCGTCATGATATTGTTTGTAGCAGAAAGTTGCATGAGCTCCTCAGTAGGCTTCTGTATACACCAAGCCTTGTATATCAGTCCTTTGTATACTCTTCTAATATCCATTTGTGAATGACATCATTTTAGTATAATATCCTTTCGTCACAGCACTTGTGTTGGAACCTCTTCGATTGGCCTTCTGTACTGAGTTATAGACTAACTGCTAGTGGCGGGTTTGCTTAGAATTGACCGTGTTGTGATCAAAAGAGCGTCGTTCCATGCTTGACTGGCCATAAATAATAATCATTTTGCCTTTTTTGGCGGTGATATGTAGTAGAAGATAATCACGAAAGGAAAAGGGATGAGGGAAGGAGCTTGATAGAGAGATTGGTTGTTAATTAAAACGAAATTTTAAATTATTATTATTATTATTTTTTAAACCTTGTTGTCTTATGCGCACCTCTTTGTTTTTCATCACCTTCTCTGAGAATCTCTATCTCATGTTGTTATAAAAGTGCCTCTCTTCCTCGCCGACCTCCTTTCTATCTAATTTTGACTGTCTTTCTCTCTGCATTTTCTTCTTATCTAAATTTCCGCCGTTTTTTTTTTTTTTTTAAATTCTATTCTGTTCTGTTTTGGTTTGGATTTGTTTGCTTTTGTTTCTTTGTTATATTTCGTTTGTTTTCGTCATATGTTATTGTCATTGATTGTTATAACAGCCCACCATGATGTAGTCGTGCTCAAATGCCGCATCCACAACAAGCCAAATTCCGGGTTATAGAAAAAAAAAATGTCAAAGGAATGGATCAAAGTGCTGGGGACCGAACTTGCTTTACATCGTATAAAGAAGATTAACCTAGATTTTACCAGAAAATCACCGTGACGGTAGTCCACGGGTCGTACTTTTATTGTTAGAATTGCATTGCCATATTGATAATGTCCTTCGGAAACAGGAGGAAATGGGTGAGGGGATCATCTTCATGACGGGTCAATAGGTAGCAGCTATGAAATCTGAACCTGTCTATGCTTTAACCCACTATGTAGAGTGTTTGATTGAGGAAACACAGAGAAAACTGACTCGAGCTGAAAAATTTGCTAAGTTTTTGGAATGGAAAAGAAACCATAAAGTACCATCTATAAAACAGTGTACTGAATAGAACATGAAATTAGGACTTGAGGAATCATTGCTCAGGTAGGTCTCTTGACACCTTAACAGTTAAATTACCAGGCTGATGATGAGGCTCAGTGTCCCTATTCCCCCCCTCCTTTTCTGTCCATTCCTCTTTCACCGCCACGTTCTCGTAAACTTAACGTTCTGTTCATTTCACTATAACAGGTTTGTGTGTTCCTCACACGTACGATTATTTTTCACACTGTTCTTAGAAAATCAAACAAAACACAAAGTTAACCATATAATAAGTGACCGATTGCTAAAAATGGCTACACTGATTTTTGTCTTACGGTATTTACAAAAAAAAAAAAAAAGCTTTTCAAATAGGAAGTGACTGGTTGCCAAAGGAAATATCAACTGATTTTACTTACATTTTATGGGGGGGGGGGGGGGGGAGGGGGAGGGGGGGGTCGTTCTCCCTCTCTCACCCGTCGCTTTCTCTCTGTATGTGTGTGTCTCACTCTCTCTCTCTTTCTTTCTCTCCCTCTCATTTTTTAGTCCTCAGTGAATCATACAGAGAGCAACGCCTAACAATTTGGCATGCTTAGCCTTTCAGTATTTTACACGGTGCACGCCCATTACGCCCGTTACTGTTCATGTTGTATTCCTTTTGACTCGTGTTTGACAGACTAAAAAATATCCACTTAAAACTGCACACCTCAAGTCATCTGAGCGTTTAGAAGGTAGGGCGTGGGAGGGTGAAAGGAGAGGCAACGTTATGACAGCCAATGAAAGGGCTGGGGTGATCTAATGTTCTGGTTATAGTTAGGTGTGCCGCGCCGTAATTAGTGTTCAAGTAGTGGTCTCTTGTTTATGATCATCATCAATAGCAACATCTGTAGCAACAACACCAGTACGTGTAATGATAATAATAATACATATGAAATACGAGCATTGTCCGGAAAGTAATAAGAAAATTAACATAAAGTAAACATTTCTATTTCGATTTAACTGAAATTCACACGAGGTTTTTACTGTCACTATTACTCTTTGATTACTTTTCAATGTCGTCTTGTTGGTGATCGATAATTTTGCCTGCTGAGCCAGAGAATAGATGCCCTCCCTGAAGAAATTTTCGTCAAGCGATACGAACCGATCACACATTTCTTCAGTGAGGTTGTAATCACAGTCAAGCTATTTTTTATTCTTCAAGATGGCATCTCGGGTACCCAAATAGGTTGAGAATCTTGTGGAGCCATGTCGGGACTATAGGATGAGTGTTGTAAAATCTCTCGTCTATAGCGATGGAGCCAGTCTCTTATCAATTTGGTGTTGCGTGGTTTTTGCGTTACCATACTGGAGAATGACGCCCTTGTCCAGATGTCCCGGTCTCTTGTGGGGCACAGCTTGTCTCGATCGGTCAAGTATTTCACAATAACGAGCATCATTAATACGTTGTCCATGAGGCAAAATGTCTAACAGAAGGACACTTCAGCATGCCAGAATACGGTGGCCATAAGTTGTTGTTATTGTTGTTTTCCCCGAATGCTGCACTTGAACTTGATATGCTTCCAGGTCATGTAATCCTGTTTTGTTTCTGTCGTTGCATGATCCATCCATGTCTCATCACCAGTTATCATAATCCTTCACGATTTTCTTAGAAGTCCCCACCAGTTCCCGGTTCAACTACAGGATTCTCACCACCACAAGTATCACTTCGTCTGTGCCGATCTGGAATGTTCTGTGAAACATTGTCTCGCTGCAACTTGTGACCCTCCGTCAGCTGTTTTCAAACCAGTCTAACCGAATCCTTCCGATAAGGCACGGCCATAAAGATATTAAATTCATGAACAATGCTCCTTGGAATGTTAAGATTTGCAGTGTATGTTGTGTTGTGTTGGGATTGAACGACACATCAGCACAGATACGTTTACACGTCAAGAAGAAGAGAGGAAAGAAAGCCGGACAGAGACAGGAGCAAGGAGAGTGTGAGAGAGAGAAGATATGTCTTCACTGGAATGTCGAGGATAGCACTCCATGGGAGACATCCCATCGATGGCGGGCTTACACCGCCTGCAGGTGGGGGCAGAGAACCTGCTTATTAACTTCGGGCCCACTCGGGCAAAACTGAGCAATATCACGAACTTTCAATCGCCTATGATTTCGAATGAACTTATCCCACATTTTGCGCGTGTATCGAAAATTGGGTGTGTCCAGAGCGAGATTTGTCTTCCAGGCTGGTACGGCCTATCTTGAACAAAGTACACCAATGGAATACCTGACGTTTGATCATTGTATTTTTATCATAATATAAATATGTGGTAACAATTTCATTGTGGATTTCGGTAGGCTTTGTTCCTTTTGGAGGCAATAATCTCATAACCTCCCTCACTTCGACCTTTGCCCATTCTGCAGTGGGGGCCTCCATGTTTAATTTGACATCTTGATAAAATACGTTCAACACTGATGCCGATATTTGGCCGCAAGAAAGTGCTATGAATTTCCCGTCACACACCGTTTACTTTACAAATTTTAAAGATATTGATTGGTGTGGCTATTTTCTTGCTTTCCAGACAGGCCTCATAATAATAAGGATAATATCAGTCGTACTGATATAGTATAGAGCAACAGTCGCAGCAACAGGAACAACAACAAAAATAATAATCGCCAAGATTGAAATTCATCTTGCCTTTTGGTGGCCTGCTTATGATTTCTTGTTTGATCTCATTGCTGGAGAAGAGCTTTATGTTTATTTTGTTCTTCTGACTTTGTTAAAAGTCGCTCAGTAGCAAACCGGCTACCAGAATATATTGTGCAGTATGACAGAACGTACTGTTGTATTCATTTTATAACATTATCAAATTTAATAAACAGTTTCAAGACATCAGTGGTAGCCGTATCGCCGTGTTTGTTTCTGCTTTCAGTGAGACACACAGAAACACAAATGACTTAACGCATTATGTTCTTTTCAGATAACCAGATACGTGACGTGCAATTCTCAGTCAGTAGTAACAGCTAAGACCCTTTTGACCTAGACAGAAGAGATGAAAGGAAAATGATACACGCATCTGTGCATAAATGCCTGGAGAAATTCAATTCAGTGCGTGCTGTCCCGAAAACATTCAGTTATACATTCCTTTGACATTATTTTCCACTTGCAAACTGTGATTATCATAAACTTGAATAGGCGGCTGAGCTCGGCTCTGACTGATAACGCCATGTCTGTTTTTTGTTTTTTTTTAGTTTTTAAATTTCTGGTATTTATTGGCCAACTGTTTGTGCAAAGCTCACATATTTAAATACTGTCCTCTTTCTCAACAGGATTTAGACTCAGCAAACTAGAAAGGAGTGTGCAAATTCGTCGTCTGATCACGGATATCGCACTGTTTCAACATGAGGAGTACGCTTGGATTACCATTAAAATTTTCGCTGGATTAAATACAGTGGATTGTCTGTTTTGAAAGTGTGACTGAGAGACAGGTGAGTGGAAAATTACCAGTTTGTTAAAATTGTTAAAATTCCCGTCACATTTTTGTTTACGACTTGACAAATTACCGCAGATCACCCAGCCTTCTTTCTCTGCCTGCTTTGGGCGTGGCAGAAATACAATCAATAACACAAGAACCCCCTGAAGATGAATAGAAGAATACAATAAAGTGTAATGAGAAGCCTTAAACTTGAAATTTTGATCAAAATTTGTTGACTGAAATTTCACCCGTATTATATCAGATGGAAATTTTGTTAAAACTCAGATGCAATCAGAAAACGAAAGAAACAGAGAATACAAATTCGACGAAAGTAAATTCACTCAGATGTACAGAAGAATCAGTTTAATAGTTTAGAAAGAACAGAAAAAAAGCTTGAACCATGGAGAGAAAAAAACAAAAATAATGATTAGGAGGCTGTTTCGCTGAAGATTCGCTGTGAAAATTATGAGTACTAAATTAGACCTCTTGCAGACCATAAGTTTTCCCAGATCAGGCTTATTAATAGCTTTCAGTCATTCAATTTTGTTGATCATTCAATTTTGTAAAATAGTAAATTAGTAATTGCATTCCCCCACGGTGCTCCGGCAAACTAAATGATGCGAGTTCTTTCATTAATTGATGGGATTCCTCACACAAAACCAGAGAGTAAAAGGGTAGGTTTTGATTCTAAAACACTACATTCGAAACATTCCTGTATTAAATCCAGGTCCTATAGTGAAAAACTCCCAGAGTGAAAGTCACCTTTGTGAGGACAAAGCATGCATTTGCAAAATACAGGAAGACAATGGTGTCATTTCCCGGTCTACTGAACATGCCCTTTCATCATCAGATTGGTGATATAGTGATATATTATATGGTTTGTATACAGGGAGGGGGGAGGGGGCACTGTGGCTATGTAGTTTGGCATCTGCTCCAGGGTGAAAATAATTTTTTTTCAAAAGGTCGATGTCCTTGTGTTTGTTATGGTCAGTAATCAAAATCCTCAGAATAAGGTGAAGGCATATTATTCATACAGATAATTAATTATGTAAATCTCCTCTCAAATTGCCTGCAGTAAGATTTATAGGCAAGGTGAATTTTTTTTTTTTTTTCCACATACACATGCACATATTTATGCATTATTCAAAAACGAGATACCCTCTACCAGGAGGTTGAAAGACATATAATAGAACGTAACACTATTCAAAATTGTAGAGAGAAGCGGTAGCTACAATAGGAAACTTGGGAGAGGTTCTGCTGCGAAAATTACAGAAAATTACTTTTAAAATATTACATGTGCCTAGAAATATAGATGTGCACACCACCATCTTCTCAGTTGTAGTCGAACTTATAACAGGGACGAGAGAACTACTGCTTTCCTAGCTAATCGACTTCGTGCTAGTTCCATACTATATCAGCTATGTTTTCAGTCCTAGGTACTGACAGTAAAGAAGTCACCCAGATGAGTAGTTTGTTAGGGGGAAATGTTTGGAAGAAGAAAACGATGAAGAAAGTAAAATTACATTACAATTTACATTCCAAGCTCAAGATAAGAAGTGAGTTTGTTTTTTTAAAACATGTCATATCATGCGTTTTCATTTTTTATGTTTACACCACTTGTTTTACATATTTACGATTTCTCTCTCCCTGTTTTGTTTAGGTAGTCGCCAGATCCATTCTTATATTTTACTGTATCATTTTCATGCGTCGTTGAGAACCTGTTTCGTCACCACCCTCCGTCCGGAGGCCTAGACATCAGTCACCGTCATTGCTTCACCAACATCTTCTCCTCCCTCCATCCTCCCATTCCTTCCATTCATTACATTTTCAGCTCTGGGACTAATCTCTTATTTACCCTTTATTCTCCGTCCCTTTGTCTCTCTTCTCGGCTGCTATCATTTACTCTGCAATTAGTGTCGACGGGCTGATCTGCCCAAAAACTGGCGCACTAAACAGTACCGGTACTTAATGAAGCAACATGGTGCTTGTGATATGCGTTATGTGTTTCCTTAAGACATACATTTTCATATCTTCAATATGAATACATAATATATGGTATGTCATTTTATCAAATCTGTGATAGTGACCTTTTCCATCCACACTTAACCTAAAGGTGTCAAATGGCTGTCTGCTAAGGTTCACTCAATCATGTTTTGTATTTGAATGATTTTCTAAATCATATTATAACATCACATCATTTAAATCACCGATAGGGTCCTTATCTTTTGGTGCCATTTTGGGCGTGCCTTTATTATTTATTTATTGCTAAACACGAGTAAACAACATTATAGAAACAATGACACCCCAGCAGTTTCATCTGGCATGTTGAGGGTTAACTCGAGTCAGCTGAAATAAGTTGTCTTCTTGTGCTCTTCCCCACAGCGCCACCACACAGGAGCACGATGGGGTCCCTGCGAGATGTGAATGAAGATAGAGGGGTGGAGGATATGATCAGCCTCAGGTAAGACCAGGCTCTCTGTGTCAGTATGATAATAACTATATCCTCCGTACGTGACCTCTGAATATGGAGAAAAACCTGTTGCTAACGCAAATGCAGAACTGGTTTGCATCATAGGAAGTAGCACATTGCCCTCCCTCCCCTCTCCCCTTGTCTTTGCCCTGCGAGAGATGACCCCATGTAGCAATGACTGCTTCGAAACAATGTCCATACAGGTAGTGTAACTTACATGGCAATTCAAACAAATGTTGGTTGGACATGGAATTAACAGTCACACATTTCATTCATCCAACTTCCCCGAACAACCCCCTCACCCCTCACCCCCCACTCCCCCTCCCCTTTTCCAGCCTTTCTTCGTTAATCGAAGGGAAGAACAAGTCTGCATTTGCTTTGAATGGTATGATAGATATATTTTAATAAAAGAACTCATTATAGATATCCTTTGAACAAGAATTTTTAAAAATTGACGAACGCGTCAGTAAATTAGATGCGCCTGTTTATACGTTGATTCGTTGATGCGGCAGTGTCTTCGATCTTTCGGAAAATCAAGGCTTTAAATTCGTTTTTAATCCCAAGTTCCTCCAGATTCTTCTTCTTCCAGATCTCTTCAGGTGTGTGTATGTGTGGGGCGGGAGGGGGGGGGGGAGGGCATTGATTGTCTAGCGATGATTATAGGGTCCTCGTATCATCTTGGACGATTTGCTTGTTTTTTTTTTCCCCACTAGTACCAAGTTTTCTCAGTTCCTAGTCTCAAACCCGGCCATCTAACTTTTGCAGGCCAAGCACTTACAAGCTAAATGCTCAGGTGGATAGATGCTAAATAGATGCTCAGGTCATTTACACAAATGGCATGAATTATTGACATGAGTGAATTTACTCTTTTTTTTTTTTTTTAGCAGTTGGTCTGCGCAACCTGTCTTAGTCAAAATTAGGTTATGTCAACAAAATACGTCTTTTAATAATCATATAATATGAACATTACGAAATGCTCGATTGATCTCACTTTGAAGGTCTGATTTGTTTGATAATGAAATCAACTTTAATCTGTTTTGAAAACAAATACATGCTTCAGTTAGAAAGGACACGCTAGAAAGTTTTAAAGATTTCATCAGCACGAAGGCTTGATTATCCAAATACCAGGCTGT
The DNA here is from genome assembly GCA_038406235.1 of Peronia verruculata. NCBI lineage: Eukaryota > Metazoa > Mollusca > Gastropoda > Systellommatophora > Onchidiidae > Peronia > Peronia verruculata. The sequence goes on from JBCAUA010030853.1 coordinate 10,225, forward strand.
GCATGGCGTGAACTATCATCCATTTTAAACTGCTGATTTCCCCACACGAGCTTTGCTATCATTTCCATATAAGTAAACGACGTGAACATGCCGACATGAACCACGGGCGTGTATGTAAATTGCAGGTCGGGTTGACTCAGCGTCAACTAATGGCCAGTGGTTGACGTTGAATCCACTCCATTGTCAACCGTTTAATTTTAGGTCACGTTATTTGGCAGGCCTAGACTGCATGCTTTTTGTTGTAGTTGTTATCGCTACTGTTGTTAATTTTAAACAAAGTATTCACGACTAGTTCTGGCAAAAGGTGAACACATTATCCTTGTCGTATGGCTTGTGTTACTATCTCGGCTGTCAAATGACGTAGGCCTACTTGTGCACACGTTTAGGATATCAGTGTTGAGGCCCCACGAGAAGTGATTCCACACATGTATATTTCCAGTTATTATTATTATTATTATTCTGGAGGAGGGGGGAGGGGGTCTTTCTTTACTAGCGTCTGAATAAGTTTACTCTGCACACAAGATTAGACAAAAGGACCCATTACAATCCACTTAGGGTAATCAGTTGTTTGCACAAGTGATGATAACCATTTCAGCACCATACCTGTAGGTGGCAAGAGAAATAAGATAGCATATCCATCTGAGAAATGTCTGATATGTGACTGGCTTTATAAATCAACAACAAAGTAACTTTTCCATATACATGTTCTGACATGTTGAAGATAATGGAGAGCAGAAATGTAGTAGGCTAGAAACTTGTCTTGTTATTGTGGATAGTCAGCGTGAGATAGTCTAATGTGACCGGAAAAAAAAAAATAGGAGAGTCAAATTTAGGATGTCATGTTGCAGTCAAAAAGCAAAAATGAATAAAATAAGATGAAAGATGGAACTGGAGATTTGAATGACTATTTGTTTGTGTATCATGTATGTCACTCTAGATTGACAAGAAAGACATGGTTTCATTTGGCTCAAAGACATTCTTCTGTGGCCAAAAAATTAAAGATTATAAGTATATAATTGTACAGAAATAGAGAACATATAATATTTAAGCCAACGAAACTATCAAGCTTATGACAATGCTTACGAAGAATATAGCAATCGATGTACTATCCTTCACGTAGTTAGTTGAATTTTTCCTCCTTCAATCTGTCCCACCGAGTAGACTTATCTATAATATATCACTCTCATGAAAACTATTTTAAGTACATATATATTGTCCCTCACATTGTTGGTTGTTCATTGGGTCCATGATGACGCATACACTCAGCAATTTATCGATGTACACGAAGGTGGCTCTGCAGTCCTAGCCTGGAGGCGCAAAGTCTTGAACAGTGGGGGGCATTGGAAGTCTGTTGTTGTGGTCACTGCTGATGCAGCTCTGTGTCGCCTTTCTCTGGCAGCAGTGAGCTTCTAGTGTTGTGCCAGATCCGGGATGTAGCTGGCAGCGGCTTTGGGGGTTGTGGCTCTCTATTCTGGTCTGTCCACAGCACGCTCCTCCAGTTCCCTCGGCTTGATGTGACACCACTGGATGTTTGCTTTCAGGGTGTCTTTATATCGGCCTTGGTTTCACGTGATCTAGTTTTAAAGACATTAACGAATGCACCTGAAGATGCCATTGCTCTCATCTTGGACCTTCAAAGCTTTTCGTGAGAACTAATCTGTATGCACATTGCGAACTTTTCTCTTCAGAAACGCCGGCAACAAACAGGACAGATCAGAATCCTCTTTGCAAACGAAGAAGAAACAGCAAAAATAGCAACAAAACAAAACACTACGACATTAGCAATTAGAAAAATGATCAATTTCAAGAGACACACTGGCAATATAGAAAGGGCATTACACATTACAGGATACAATTTAGGGAACTTTAACAAAACACACACTTACAATGTTGACATTCTATCAGCAGGTTTGTAATTTAAGCTAAGATTTAGATCTATTACAGCACGGCTGTAATTGTTATCCCTACCAAATGCTTACAAACAGTGGATGAAGAGATAGTCAGTGCAGACGCCATGACCCGCATATCTCTAACTTGTCAAAAATAGAAGATAAAATGTTCTCTTGCAATCGATCCGGATGTTATTTATAGAATCATCGATGCTAAAATCAGGTGCCCAGATCCAGTTGTTGTAGGTCAATTAGGAAAAATACAGTGCCGTATTTTTTCATCACATGATGACCTTAGCCAAACTGGCGCTGTACCATGACCAGTGGTATGCAGTCTTAGATCGGGCCAGCACTATCAGATTTAAATCTTTCCCACTGACAACAGCCTGTCGCTGGGGTAGGAATTCGAAACACTTTATCCTATTGTATAGGGAGGATTGTGTTGCTACTTGAGACTGTTGTCTGCGTGTGTATGTGTGTGTGTAAGGTGCATGAGTTGTATGTGCGGGCGTGTATTTGTTTTTACCTTTTTTTTTTTTTTCACCCTGCTGTTAAAATTGTTGACTGAATAATCATACCGGACCTCGGCCCGACTATATCTATATATCTATAGAAATGATCCGAAGAAAGGGTACTCGTGTGATTTTAAGGTCCGAAGTAGTGATTTGACGAACGGGTTTTTTCACAGACTAGTAAATTAACTAGTCGTTAATTTACTAGTCTGTGGGTTTTTTTTTGCATGTTTTTATTTAAGTATTTTATCGTTGACACTGAAGCTTTAACAAGCAGACAACCGACCGACCAACCAACCAACCAACCAACCAACCAACCAACCAACCAACCAACCAACCAACCAACCAACCAACCAACCAACCAAAAAACAAACCAACCAACCAACAAACCAGCCAACCAACCAACCAATCAACCAACCAGCCAAAGGATTAACTATATTTATTTTGCTATCCAACCAACCAACCAACCAACGTTCATTTTAAAACAGAAAAGCCCGATGGTTTGTCAGCAGTGGAATATTGGTTTTACCAAACACTGAGATTTCTCAGATTGCGGCACTGGAGCTGTTATGTGGTCAGTGGCCAACCTTCTATAGCCCAGCTTGTCCCTGCTCTTTCATTGAAGCGTGCAGCAATAATATGGGCTCAAGTATTGACCTAAATCTCCCCCCCCCCCGTCTGTATTAACACCACTACCTTTGTGTGCTTTGCTTTCTCTGTTTTGTTCTTTTTTCTAGTAATAGAAAAGCATAGGATATTTACTAGAATATTGTTTGTTAAATTGTATGTTCTAGTAAAAATACACATTATTTGCAAGAGATTCGTTGAATGTTATGCTTTGAAGTAAGCACAGTGTAATGCCCATATATCTATTGAGATGGTTGGATCTAATTTCTTAAATGCTTCAATAAATTTTATTCTGATGCTTAAAGTGCACAAGTTTCAGTGTTTGTATGTCTAATGAAGTGGCTAGACCTTTGTTCGACTGATTGATCAATTATTAAATGTTTCCATCATTTGATCACCAAATGTCAACTAATTGTCAAATCCATCCACCGTTTACCTTTTAAATTAATTTATCCAACAGACAATCAGTTTGCCAGTCTATAATTCGGTTGATCGATCCATAGGCCGGCCGTATAATATGACAATCAATTAACCAACAAAAGAACACCAGTTAAGTAGTTGTTTACTTCACCAAAATCGGTCAGGTGGTCATCATATATGATGAGATTTGCCAAAGTGAATATATGCTGTCATCGTCATGTTTTGCAGTATTGTGTTGTTGGTCATCCGGCTGGTCGTCCAATCAAGCAGCGGATTAATCATCCACGTGATGAACTAGCTAGTTGTCCATCCACTATACCAAACCTTATAACCGAAGAATGAAACAGCCAATCAACCAAAACTGCAACCAGCCAACTATTCCAATCGACCAGCCAGCGAGCCACTTCTCCAACTCACACATTAACATTCATGATCAAATGAAATAGTATGTTATTTTTCACCCAGGAGTTTTCATTATTGCCCCGACGAAGAGCCAAGCGGGCTTGAAAACTTGGCTAACGATATTAGTTTCTTTTATTAATTCAATTTAAAATTCTTCATATTGTTTTTCCACTTTTTAGATGTATTTGATTAGTTGTCGTTGGACAGTCATCTTAATTTCAAGATTTGTGTGTGTGTGTGTGTGAAATAGTGTGCTATAATGATGAGGTTATGTAATATGCCGTGGTGTACTTTGAACTATTCTTTTACAAAATAAGACAAACTATAATACAATATTCCTGATAATGATAAGCTATAAGATACACTGTTGTGAGATCTTGTACGTTGGGAACTTATAAAAGACATTGACACGGATCAGAGAAAGTCAAAGAAAAACAAATAATAAAGTACTCGTGTTTATAAAAGGAAAAGGGAAAGTGGGAGGGGGGGGGGGAGTAAAGAAGAATAAGAGAAAATTGAAAACGGCTCTTGTCACGTCATACAGCATGTCCTCTAGATCCTTCAGCTTGTGGGTAGTCTACATGGGCGTTATCATAATTATTACAGAGAGAACAGTAGCGGTGTCCCAGCATTGAGCTTCATTTGAGACGGAATTTCTTGTGGGCGAAAAGTGAATTATCAAGCGTTTATTTTCTGAATTCTGCCACCATTCTATGAAATCGTTGCTGAAATACATTTAACCCTCGTTCGATTTCCGCAAGTTTGAATAACTTGTTGCTTCAAGAGAACCCGAGAAAGTGGAACACTGCACACTTGTGTTTCCATACTTCTGGCTGCGACAAGGGTGACCGAGTAGCAGTGCCATAATGTGTTATGGTTGGCGGCCGTTTAGCCACTCTACCGCGAAATCTTTACAAATTGTGTTTTCTATCCATTTCTACCTACAATTAATAGGCCAGGCCGGGACATTTTGGCGCTTAATCCCACCCCAGGTGAATGAAGATATGTTACGATCTTGAGTAATGCCAGAGAATTATATCAGCGCCTTTTTATTAGGCGGGGGAGCGACATTTTATATTCTTCGGCACTTTCCTTTAATGTAAAAGTAGACCGCCAGCAGAGATGTTGCAGTCCTAAACGGTAGTTTGATCTTGTCTCATTCACTGTTCTTTTCCCTGCTCATTTTATGAACTGTGTCGAACTTTTCAAAGCCTGTTGGCTGCCAATAGTTCATATTCGACGATGCAAAAACCTGGAAATCCCCGGAGGACTGTTTGTACCTCCCTGATAAAACAGAACACTTACTAATGTTTGTCACCGCTCCACCAGGAGATCCGAAAACAGTTGTCACCGATCCCGTACATTTTTTGTTCTTTTCGTCAATGGTGGTGAGCAGTTTGGAGTGTTTGTACCCCCCCTCCCCCCCACCTCCACCCCTGCTAAAATTAGACGGGGATTTCCAGTCGTTTGCTTGGTCGGAACAAATCTATTCGTACCCTTTCCTTGAATATTCTATAGAGCTTTTCAAATTCTTCGAAGTCTGTCCGTCTACTAGTCTGTACTTCTTCTCTCAACAAATACTTAATGAAGTTTGTCAGATTCTTCAAAATCTGCTCGTATCGGTCAAATACTGTCTTTTCCCTGTACATTCTATCAAGTCTGTCAAAGTCTTCAAAATCAGTCCGTCTATCAGTCTGTCTAAGTAACTCCGTTGTTCATTACATTCTCACGTAACTTGCTACCTGTCTGTGTGTCACTGTTTTTTTTTTTTTTCACCGAGACTCACAAACCAGGATGCCGCCTTTCCCAAACGGTACAGCTTTGCCTGGCTGCCATTAGTTTGTGTTTATTTAGTTGTACCTCGGCTTTCGTGACCAAAAACCGTGCAGTTACTGACGTGATTGCCACTCAGGCGTCTTAAATCGCCTATAGGTCTTTCAGGGCTGAAACCTCTGGAAACCAGAATAATCGCGGTTCATTTTCTACACTATGAAAGCAATTTTGTTTCATGAACATCCTCTTTTACCTCCTTTCCTCTGCGGTAGAGAGGGGTGAGTTAACGAGAGAGAGAGAGAGAGAGAGAGAGAGAGAGAGAGAGAGAGGAGTGGAAGGAAGAGAGAGAGACAGAAGAACAAAGATGTTAAGAAGTTATAGGCATTGAAAATTAATAAAGAAGAGGGAGGTGAAATGGAAGGAGGAAAAAAAGGGGGGGGGGGGAGGGGGAGGGAGATTGAAATTATGATAACCACCTTCTTCCAAAAGACATTTTATTTGCTAATACCGGGTATTGTGCAAGACTAATCCAAGATGGCGTCATTTTTCAATGATAACTCACCAGTTGACAAAAATCTTGTTTTCTGTATGAACAATCTGAGCGCCGGTCGAGAAAACGATATTTAACTATTAATCAAGCTGTTTTCATAACTTGAGACAACGCCGTTTTCTGTGTGTATCCGCATGTGTGTGTGTTTAAATTACTTGAGAACTCTTGATATAATTTTTTGTTAAATTTTATATTTTGTACATTGTAAATTTTATTTGGGGAACGGGAGATATGGCCCTCTTTTTTTCCCCACTCCTCCCATCTTTCTGTCTGTCTTTCTTTCTTCCTCTCTCACTTCCACTCACACAGACACATACATGAAAGCCTGCCGTAGGTGGGGTGTCTCTCTAGCTCTAAATGTCTTTCTCAACTTCCAGGAATGACACCTCTTCTCTTCATGCTCCTGTCGTCTGTCCCGCTCTCTTTCCTCTCTTCGTCCATATACTTGACGTGTAAACTTATCGTGGCGTGTTTGGCTCAATATAGCCTTGGTCATGATGGTGTGCTTTAATTAAAACCCAACACAAACAAGCAAACAAACAAACAAACACATAGTATCAACTTGTTCTGTTTATCTGCATTTCCTCTCCTTGCAATTCGGATTGCTGTTTAATGGTATGTTAACCCTCGACCAGAAATCATCCGTTACAATGATCAGTAATGCCAATGATTCCGATTTGTGGAAGTGTAGTTTTTATTTACTGACGGCCCTCCCGTGCGCGTATAGATCTAGTTCTGTTTACCAAACGCTGTACTGTTTGGGGGTGGGGGGGGGGGGGATCAGAATTAAAGACTTGCACACAATGATAGTATCGCAGGCCTTGTCCAGTTTGTCTGTATAGACAGAATGAGGGGAACTTGAAAAAACTTGATAAAGTTGTCGTATACAGGCCAATTTAATCCTGGGGCGACGATATATGCGGTTTGAGAGCAGCATAGGAAATTGCAAATGTCCATATGACGATCTTTTATCAAGGAAGCTTTTACCGAATTTTGACGAGAACAGATAATTCGGAAATGCCAAAGAAACTTGGGGATGAAGAATTTGATCAAATTTGAAAAGAATATGACCAGACGAGGCCCGCTTTCTTCTAGTGCTAAAGACAAGACTGACTCGAGGCCCGGCCAACAGTTAGCTAGCACGGCAAGGCTGCAAGTTTGTCTTGCAGCTCTGAACAGCGTCATTGCTTAGAAGTTCGACTGACTGCACATATTCAAAGTAACTGATCCTTTACATAATGGACTGTAGATAATTCAGCCCTTAAGGAAACAATTTATATGTCTTCAGGTTTGTGTGTGTATGTGTGCGTTTTAGCGACTGTCGAGGTTGTAAAGATCAAGCACAGAGAGTAAATAGAAATCTTTCAGTCCCTCTTCATCTCTTGAAAAACTTCAGTTCCGTATCGTCTTTTATAGTGTATTTCATCAATGTGTTTCGAAACTGGAATGGAGGTTAGCTGCGTTATTTCAGGCCCACGGGTACTTTACGTAGAGCGGACAAAAGACGCAAGACAACACTAGACGAAGAAAGGCGTGTACTAACAATATCATATCCCCTGTACTAAAGCTGTGTTTAGTTTGCCACTGTCACGCCCATTGACTCAGTGATAAGGTGTAGGAGGGGCGCTGTACTTGGCCTGTTAGACATTACCGGTATATTAATCTGTCCATGTCCTCTCTTTCTTATCCTAGCAATCATTCACTCATGGAAGAGGGCGTGCGTTCTTCGCGGTTAGAAATCGGGGTGGGATGGGGGTGGAGGGGGTGTTGGCACTCAATACTTCGCTTTGCAACCCATTTTAACAAAAAGATTTTCATCTTCTGACTATTACTATAGATCAGATACTGCTACTAATAAATACAGATCAGATTTTTTTTTTTTTAAATATATATTTCTTGTGGTAGCTGTTGCAGAATCTGTTATGCTAATATTTCTGATACGATTAAGGAGGTAAAGAAGCGAAGATGGTCTCCCTATGGAGACTGAAGACTAAACAGAATTAGACATAGTCTGATAGCTGTTGATGATGTAGCATGGATATCAAAGACGTTGTCACAGTTTGCAAATGAAACTGTTATAATAACATAGATGGTTAAAACATTTGCTCCAGTCATCATTTGGTCTGACTCTTTCGGTGGCAAACATTTATCTGTTTCACATTTTCTCAGCATTTCATAGAAGTCATTGAAGAACTACGGTCCTTGAAAGTGGACGAACGCATACGGGACTGTGGAAATGAATTCCTGTGACGTGGAAGGTAGTGATTGTAATGCGCTCGGAGTGACAGTACTCAGGATGTCGGTTCTGGAAATCCATGAATGGGAACGTAATTTGTCTTGTTTCTATTGCACTTGGTAACTAATCACCTTGTTCCATGAGAATCTAGCTTCGTTCCTTGAAATAGTTTGATTATTCTGCATATCAGTCATAAGACAGCCATACTGGACGTTTTATCCTACATATTAATTCAGAGGTCACTACTATAGCGGCTGAGGTTAATGACTAGAACAATCAATCGTCTCGTCAGCAATGTGCGCTGGGGATGAAAGGATATTATCACGAATATCGTCGACACATTTCTCAATCTGATGCAACATTCTGACAGAATGTGAACTGTAGTCCTGATTTTGTTCCAGAACCATAGCAGATTATAAATCTTAGTCGTAACAAAAAAATATGAAAAAAAATTGATAAGCGAAGAATTCAGACTGAACGTAGCCGTGGTGGAAGAACATAATTATTAGAAACCATTTTCACATGATCAACTTTATTGTTGTTATTATTTGCTGTTTTTGTGGTTGTTTAATCATTGTCTTTATCGCTGTCTCTTCTATCATCTTGGCTTTGTTCATCTTGATCCAGTTCGGCGCCAAGTCTTATGTTGTCGTTCTCCCACTGGCCTGAACCTAATGTCCATACTTAACCGCTTCATGTGGACGAGACTCACCTGCGGCTGCCCTCACATTATGGCACACGGTACAGGTCCTCGAAATCCATGCACTTTTACAGTCTCGGTCCTTTGTGGCTCACAAACCTCTTTGCTGCAGCACTCCCTTCTCAGGAACACAGGGGAAAATACAGAGAACGGAATATGAATGGACCAAAGGAATTCCATGTTTGCCATTTGGGGTCAGTCTAGCGTAAATATTAAGTGACCAAATGGGCTGACAGAAAAAAAAAAAAGAGTGCCGGTTGTATTTCCTAGCAGAGAAACTGTATGCATTAAAAAAAAAAAAAGAAAAGAAAAAGACCTGACCGACATACTAGCCGAGCAGGTATCCGAGGAGAAACCCTTTGACCGCCATGGCTTTTTGCAAATCTCACTTGTTTATTGTAATGCAAACAGGACTCGCCAGATCGTAGACGTCAGGAAGAAGAATGAGTCGAGGAGAGAAGTAAAACGAGAGAAGTAAAACGATGCGGAAATGAAAGATTACACGTAAAAGGAAAAGACGGAAACCAAAACAGAGAGAGAGAGAGAGAGAGAGAGAGAGAGAGAGAGAGAGAGAGAGAGAGAGAAAAGACGCCCGAGTGAAAGAAAATGAAGGGAGAAAAAAGGATTTAGTGGTACATGAACGTTTTGCCATTACATATATTTTCCATTTACATATTGTTTGTTTATTTGTTTTCTTTGTTTATTTATTTCTTTATTTTTGTACTTGTCGCCTTTGTTCTTCCTAACCCTTTTCCGTTATATCAAATTTTTACTTCTTTTCTTTTGCCTTTCGGCTTTCATTAATAGACAACTTGCCAATAAGAGATGCCATGGTAAATCAAGAAATTGTTGATTATAGCAACAACAACAAAAGTGAAGCAGATAGTGTGTATGGGTGGGGCGGGGGGAGATATTATTTATTTCAGATCAAGTCACGTTAGTGAATCATACAGACTTCCACAAAAAATCAAAATAACTTAAAAAAAACAAACAAAAAAACATACCCACACACATGCCCCCATAAGGTGCTCTGATTATTTGAGCTATAGTTTTATGCATTGTCAAGTGTTCATTGTTACTTTTATTATTATTGTTTAGGGAAACGAGCCAGATTATGACAGCCTTAAACCTGTCGTCATCTTTTCTGATAAGATAATACTAAAGTAATCAACACGCTGTGTTGATGTGAAAATAACACACACAAAAGAGAAAATACAAAGAAAACTCAAATTGTCATGTAGCATTATGGAAGTGGTAACAGAACCAGTGCTGCAGAATAGAAACCAGTGCAGTAGAAACACAACCCCAGCAACGCTCTAACTATGCATGGGAGGGACAACAGGAATGCAGAAAAAAAGTTGGCATACTGAATTTCCAATCCTATATGTTGGTCTGTCGACGTTGAACTGAACATCATCTGGTTATGAATTCGTCCCGATCCAAATCAGTTAGAGAGACAAGCCATCTATCTACAGTGACTCGCACTAGGAGATCGATCAAGACATTAATAGCGCACGCATGCATTCTCTGTATTGCAGATTATCGAACGGTAAAGTTACACTTCCGGAAAGAAAAGAGTGCGCGGCTGCCGGTCTACAGAGAGCACAAAAACAAAAACAAAACAGAACTACGAAAAAGAGTGGGGCTGGGGAGGAGGGGGGGGATAACTGTAGCAACAACTAAAAGATTTCTGATGGTTGGGAAAGGGATGCGGTATAATGTGTGGAGTCTCAGATGCATTGCCTGAACCATATTGGATGAGCTAGGTGTCTAATGTAGACCTACAAGTTCTGAATCTCCCATTGGTCACGTGATTGTGGAATTGTGGTTATTTAGAATTGTTTTATGTTAGTAGGTATGAGAAATATGATCTCTAAATTTGTTAACAGTGTGTTAACTTTACACTGTCAATAACTCACACGGCATGCAGCTTCGCTTATGCATACTCTTTGAGTAATAGAGTTCACTAATATCCTGGGGAAATCCCACCAACCCATGGCCTTGGTGGCCTTTTCTCGGCCGTAAGTTTGCTTCACTTCTTGGTTTGACCCTGTTGCGGTGGGTAGGAAATTTTTGACTAAAACTTTTCCCTGTGAGCCCAGTGAACCTAGATATTATTATTATAGTATTAGTAGTGTTTTTGACGTAATTATGTAGGAAAAGGCCTGACTTGCTTCCGGATGGAATTCCTGTCAGGTTTTTCTGAAATCTTGTGTTCTACTATTTGCAGGGTACTCTGAAAATGTTCTTTGTACAATTTTTTTTCCTTGTTTATTTAACGACGATGTAATATTTCTTATTGTTTATGATTTCGAAGGAAATACTCAGTAGTGCCAGTGTAACAAACGGTCTTCGCCTTCTTTTACCTTTGCGAAATCATTCATTGTCGAAAGTCAAAGCATTTCAGAAGAATCTGCACAGTGTCATTGCCTGATCTCCTCAATCGGTAATAGCTCAGTATAGTGTAGGTGAACATAGTTCTGTACTTCAGTAGGAACTGCAGGAGAAGGAACTGCAGGGTGATTTAAAGCCCCAGCACTGTGTGGACCACTCCTGACTTGAGACACGGTGCCAGCAGACAGAAGAAACAGGCCACACAACGACCGGATCCACAGTCTGGAATGGTGCCATATTTGATAATGTTTGATCCGCTGGTGCAACAAACCGTTAGCGTTTAAAAGGGCGAGTGCATGTCGTATGTGCTGTGCTAGTCTACTGTGCTTTGACAAAACGTCTTCTTCATTAGTTTAATTTTTATAAAATAGGCTTTCAATCTTATTGAAGTAGGATTATGTTCGCGTTGAATAGACGCTCAGTTTTGTTTTGTTAGAAGGAATTTTTATGGGTAGGAATATGGAACTGGAAATTTTTGCCGGGACAACGGCGCGTTGTTTGCCTCCCCTGTATCCGATTTTTTTTACTGCACAGCTTTCTTCAGTGTGCGCAACGAACATACGGGATTTGGAGAATATATTCACCTTTCTCCGAGAAGGTTAGACTTCGGATATCCTCCCCCCTGAAGCCAGGGCACAGTTGAGTCATTAAAGAGAGAGAGAGAGAGAGAGAAAAAAAAAAAAATGCCGGCTCTAATCTTCTAGTCTTTCCCATTTTCCGTACAGGATTCGAATTTCGAACCCGCGAGGAGCAGACGTTTAACCCCCATGGCCACATCAACACCCATCACATATTGATGATTTCCTGTCTAATCATATATGTATGACTTCCATGTCCTGAAAATTTCAAGGATCCAATCTAGTCAAAGACTCACTTAACACTTTTTGGGTTTGAACTACTTTCCAAAATAGCATACAAAGTAATGATAAAGAACGCAACAATTATTATAGCGTTTGAACTGCCATTCCTTTGACATAACAAAGGCCATATCTCAGTGTTATTGCTTTGTCAATATTGCTTCACCTCGCGTTTATGAAAGATCTTGACTCGTTAATTGAATTGTGACACTGCTATATGTTATTTTCGTTCCAGTAGATTCTTTCATGCATTGTCTCAGTTGACAATTTCTGTAAGAATATAAACAAGCACCTCAATCTCATTCTGATAGAGAAAGAGCTAATAAATGTCACCATAGAAACCGTTGTAGTGTGTTCCAAGAATGTTAAAAACCATTTTACCTTTGAGGTTGAAAGGTTAAATTTTACATCACCTTATTCACTAAAACTAGTATTCTGTACACCGTGTGTTACGGCAAAAACTAAATCTACATTTTCCTGAAACAGATGTTTTAAGGAAAACGTGTTTGATCAATAAGTACGCTAGGTTACAGGGAGGAATGGGGGGGGGGGGATATATGTGGCCGATCACACGGGTGGGGATAGGGTCATTGATGACTGTGGACAAACACAATGGTGTAGTGTCAACCGGATTTGGTGGCCGACCAATAGTTCCGTGCACTTCTTGCCTTCCTACTTTTTCAATTACCCGACTGCTGAGGGGACGTGTTCAAGGTCTCAAAGCGTTTTATACTCTAATGCAAGAAAATTGTATCTGATGACATGAGGGAAGAAGTATTGTGCTGGTAGTAGTTTGTCACGGTTATTTTGTTATAATTATTTGTTTACTGGCTAATAGTTTAAAGGAAGAAGAGGAGGAAAAAGAAGAAGAAGAAAGAGGAGAGGAAGAAAAAGAAGAAGAAGAGAGAGAGAAAAAAACAAAAGAGACAGACTGAAAACAGATTTACGTAAAAGAGAGTACTTTACTGGAACCAGCTTGGTGCCAATAAAAAAGGAACACAAAGAAAGAAACGAAAGAAAGAAAGAAATTAAATAGAGAGAAAGAAAGCATGTAAGAACGAAAGAACGAAAGATAGAAATGTTTATTACCTCGATAAATAAGGGGAGATTACGATTCTCAGCTTGCGACCCGGTATCAGACTTAACAAGGAAATAAGACAGCATTAAAAAAGGCCAAGGCCTGTTTCAGGATAAGACACCGAATAAAGAGTGATGAGTCAGCTGGGCTTTTTTCTTTCCGTTAGTTTTTGTAGGAGCTAGATCTAAAAGGGCAAACACTGGCCTGAAAATTATGAATAGGTACTAGATGAGCTTGTTGGCAGTAACTGTCAAACATACCAGTTTGTACGATCGTTTGTCGAAATAAGAATAGGATATCTCATGGGCAAAAAGACGAGAAAGAGCAGGGGTGGGAAATTGTAAGACGATGGCAAAATGAAGGAAGAAGCAGAACATTTGGTGAAAACAAGATTAATCACAAACATAGGTCTACAATTAACTCGGTGAAGAACACGGAGAAAAAAAAATAATAATAAATTTTCGTACTGTATTGTGGTTTTACATGGACAGTTTTCTTTTCTTTCTTTTCTTTTGTTTTTATTTTGCTTTCATTTTCCATCATTAGGCAGAGACGAAGCCCTAACTGTATATTTTGTGTATTACCTACAAACAACAAATGACCTACACATACTGTGTCTAGTCATGCAATAATTATTACAGCCAGCTCACCCTTCATCTCTACAGTCACGCAGCTGTCAACTCATTGGCACAGCCAGAGAGCCTAGAATAACTTCAAGCTCTCTGGCATAGCGTGCCAACGATACCTACGAACTGTGAAACTTTTCGTCGTGAAGATATTCGGACACTCTTTTGAACTATTCATGGATTTTATAATAGGTAGAGAGGAATGCCGAAGAGAAAGGGATAATCTTAATCGTTTTTTATGTGGACTAAAGTTGTTACCTGCTCATAGGTAGATAATTTCTCTTCTAGCACAAATCTGAACGTCATATGCTCGTGGTATGCGTAGATTATTTGAAGGAACAAAGTTACATGATAAAATTTCCGTCATTGTTATCGAGTAAAACTTAACGTCATCGAAGAAGTCGGTCAGATCTTGACTATTTGATGTTACTGTTCCTTTCTTTGAAGTCTCAGTCTTTTTGCCTGTGCCCCCCCCCCCCCCTTCTCCCTCTCTATCACTCTCTCTCGCCCGCAATCACACATACACACGCACACACATACATAGATGCACACAATTTTTCTCTCTGTCACATGTTCTCCCTTTCTCTCCCGTTTTTCGAATAAAGTCCTTGCATTTCGGAGAATTTATATCCCACACACCTCATCGACTTATGCTTTCAAAATTTCTTTGCATGGATCACGTCGAAATAACTGCCTCCAGTGGGTTGTGAAGGACGTATTTAGACCGTAACCGCTTGAATCACAATTAATCTGATTAAAAAAAAAAAAAAGATCACAGGCAAACAAATAGCAAGCCTGCTCGGTGATGTCTACAAATATCACAACATAAATCTTTTAGCGCAGGTCAAGCAAAGTGTCAATAATGACACACTACGAGCAGGCATGAAACAACTCAAACCACGTTCTAGCGTGAAACAGATGACAAGTAAAGCATCCTTTTGGGCGGCGATCGAGGGCTGTTTGGGTATCAGCTCATCCTATCTAGCAAGTACCTGTAATGGTCCGATATTTGCCCAGGGGTGCAATCAATGACCCCCTGTGCTGAGAGCTAACAGCAGGTTAATGGCCACTGGACCTCCTGTTGCCCGTTAGTCATAGGTAATGGCCTTTTCTTATCAGGTAGGGAAAATATCGGTAGAGAAATTACAGTGCTGACAGCCAGACGGGAACACTACCTTGGCCCTTCCCCTTGAATTCCCCCCCCCCCCCCCCCGCGCCAGCGAGATCTTAGTCGCAACCATAGACATACTAGCACAACTAGAATAGTATATCTATGATCGCAACAGTCTTTTCCCGCCATAAACCTACCAAGGTATAAGGGTTAGTTTGAATCATAAGTGGGAGGTGGTATTAAGGGGGTTGGGTTTGTGTGGGTGGTGGGGGGGGGGGGGTGTTGTTCGAAAAGTAAAGTGTAAATCTAAGAGGAGAGAAATTTTTAAAACGAGTTCATAGGCTGTGACTGAATAATCCGTGAACTCATAAGAGAATTAATCTTTTGGTCCTCCCAGATGAGGGAAGAAAAAAAAAACCCTTCTTTTTGAAGGCCATGTGCGTACATTTGTGCATATCTGTGCATCCTCTATGCTTGTCTACATGTGAGTGAACGGACCTTAAATATTGGTACATGCTGGAATATTTTTATGTGAAGCATATTGTTTTCCATCTTCCACAGTGATCTGAACGAACACTCCATTCTGAAGAATCTGAAAGTTCGATATGAAAGAGAACTCATCTACGTAAGTATGAATGTACTCTGTCTGTCTCTTGTTTTTTGTTTAGTGGTGTTGTCATTTAGCTGTCTCTTAAAGGCTTGAGACATATCTGTGAGCAGATGTTGACCAAAGAGGGAAAAAGGAGGAGCTGTGCTTTCAAACTTAATTTGCTTTGCCTGCAACTAGTCTGAACAACAACAATGACGGCCAAACAAATAGCAAATGTGAAGTAAATAACAGCGTTCCATGAAGCAGGATTCTCACACAGGATTACTTAAACCAGTGTGTTAGTTCACTGCTTTCGGTTGTACCAGGGTTGCCAGATAAATTTCAGTCAAAGAGCCAAATCGGCGACGCGGAAGGGCCAAAAAAATCTCCAAATAAATTTTAGGGGCCAAATTTGGGAGCCAAAACTTTTTAAAATTTATTTTTAATT
>JBCAUA010030854.1:0-12306 GCA_038406235.1 Peronia verruculata
TTCCTCCTCATCTACCATATTCCCCATTCCCCCCCCCCCCCCCTCTCGTTTATCCAATTCCAAGTTATAGGTATTCATTTATTCGCCCCCTCCCTTTAACTCTCGTTTTTGTTTTTCTATTCCGCCCGTTCGTCGGTCTATCTCCGACCTAGCATCCCCAGTGTTGGCGAGGGTTTTCATTTCTATTTTTGTATGCTTGTCTATATTGGTATATCAGGAACCGTGTAAGGAAACTAACTGCAGACCACATGATGTTCATGAAAAAAAAAAAGGTACTTTGCTACTGGTTTCAAATATGTCCTTGCTCTTCAAAGCTTCCATCTGTAATATTATAAAATTGCAAGAAAACCTACAATAGGCTTATGGACTCGGAAAGGGCCTAATGGATCTATATGAAATTTCACACATAAAATTGTTACACATGGATCTGTGTTTCTCTGTACATAAACCGTAGAAAGGCTTATTATCTTTGACGTTATTCTACAAATGCGATAATAATTGAATGATAAACTCGCGAGGGTGCTTTATCCCAATTGTACGTACAATAGTATGATGCATTCAAAACGCGTTTTCTTTGAGTAATATTCAGTTTAATCAACCCTAAAATGTCAGCATTGAGGTGCGCAGGCTTGCCATACACTTTTAGTCACCGGGCTATTGAAAAAAAAAAAATCCACCACGGAGGCCATGGGTTCTCTAATATTGTAAAAATATTAATAAAAAAGTAGAGAATAAAAAACAAACATGGATATAACTAAAGGACAGTAACAGCAGGTGTAGATATTGATTTATATATCGTTGGATCATGACATCTTGTTTTTTTTTTTTAACAACAACAACGACAACAACAACAACAACAACAACAACTACAACAACAACTACAACAACAACACAAAAGGTTCAGAAGAGTGAAAAAGTAAATGACAGAAATGCATTATTATTTGCTTTCATCTCAAACAACAATTACATTGCATATCCTGACCGAGTACCTGATAATTTCTCTACACTGCAAGTTTTATTTGTGGGTACGCTGTAGAACTAACTAAAATTGTTAATAATTTTCAAAGTATCAACTTGGGCCATATTGTGATATGGTCAATTTCCAGTTATTTTCTAGTAAATGTCTTACAATATATGACAAATAAATGTCAACGTATTCATAACACCAAGTTTAGCAAGCAACAAACATGAAAAATGGATGAAAAAAAAAAAAAAAGGTGAAGCGCCAATTGTTTTAGCCCGCTCGGCTCTTAAGATAAGATGTCATTGTAACAAGATGCAGCATGTTAACCAACGGTAATTTTGAAATAAAACACTTGGGGGCGGAGGGGCAATTATTTCGGTAGTTTTGGAATATGTTGAGCTGCAAGTTTATTTGTTTCTTTGTTTGTTTTTGTCACCAGATTTATGGTACAGACTACTCAGGAAATGAAGAGTCAAATCAAATTAACCTCATTTGAAAGAAAGAGTGATATGTTCAGTACAATTTAAATGAAGAAATATTGCAGATTTGCTTTCTGTCTTTATTTCAATTAAAGATGGTGAGGGGGGGGGGGACTGAAACGCTAAAGAGTCAAATACCAGCCGCTGCATTAAGGATAGGAGGAAACAAACAAAGAAACAACCACAACAACAACAAAAACGAATGTGTTGGACATAGATCTATATATCCCAGATTCATTTTTCCTCCTTGTATCCGGTGAGACCAGCAGTCACCCACCTCTCCAGAGTCTACAGGCGTCAACCAAGGAGCGCATGCGACCTCAGACCCGTCACTGTGGACTGTCGGGCGGGCAGCCGAAGAGGCGGAAGGAATCAAAATACTCCCCAACCGGCGTATAAAGTGTAGTGCGTGTTACACCGAGGGGCAGACAGCAAAGCTATCAGGAAACCGCTCTTGTGCCAGATAGACCACAGCGGCGCTAATATTAGGCATTTCAGAAATTAGGACTTAGATCTTCAGAAAACACTGGGCGAATTGTAGAATTTGAGGTATACTGTTACATACGACGTGAACTCAGTCTAGAAGGAGAGAAAGACAAATATCAACAGCTTTATCTTTTGAAACCAGAAGTTTTATGTTCGTGTGTGTTTAGATAACACGCAAACTTTAGCTAAGAACCTCTTAATGGTAACATAATTGTGTTGTTTCTCTGTCTTATTATAAAAGACTCAAGAGACCATTTCAGAGGTAAAAAAAAAAAAAAATCATCCAAAACCTGCATAGTAAAGCAACTTTAATACTGACGAAGAGAAAACTTCGCTTTCAGCCTTGCCTGAAGAGCTATTTGACCGAGTACTTCTTCCCAGCTTGTTGCATTTCACCAAAGTTGAACATAACTACGACTGAACACAGATTCGTTTTCAGTTAGCGCTGCCTGTAAGTTGTTTTTTGTTTAGAGCCCTACTGTGAAAACAAGAACGGACATGAAAATGATCAAGTTTGTGTCAGTAAACCATCTCGCCGCCATCGCGCTTATCCACGTCATCTTCGTGTTATCGACGTCGTCAACAGATGCATGTTTCATCAGGAACTGCCCTATAGGGGGTAAACGATCAGTGGAATCTGCGATGGCGCCGAAAAGAGAGGTAAGACTTTTTGTGACATGATTAAGGGGAATTATTTTACTCTGTTCTGGAAAAAAAAAAAAAAACACACACACACACACAAAACCACACACACACGCACACAAAAAACACACACAAAATATTCTTGTACTGTTTTTTCTTTTCTTTTTATTTCTTTTCATTTTGTTTGTTTAATATATATATATATATGACTGTTGGTTTGCTTTCTGAACTATCTAAACGCGAACTTAAAAAAAACTCATTAAAAATAAGAGTGAGCGTTTCAGATTATGATGACCTCATACAGTTTCATATACAGTTTTTGCGCTATATGTTGTTAATAGAGTGTAGTTTTTATCGATTTTCATGGCAGTTAAAGATAAGCACAAAGCAGAGCTGGCTGTTTTATTATTATTATTATTATTCAATTGAAACCAGTGTCATACCTCGTATGATATTTTCTGTTTTCTGACATTCTTTGTGACCTAGTGGTTCAGCCGTGGGGCAAAGAATCAGAGGTTCTGAATTCGTCCTTCAAAGGGATCCTCCACATTTTTTTTCTTTGAGAAAGACAAGTCATGAGGCGATACTAGGCCGTAATTTATGTCGACAATAAGACTGCTTGTCTGTGTCTAACAATTATGCGTAAATAGACTCTATTAAGAAAGACGAACGCCATTAATGATGTTCTTAATCTACAGAATAAACACAATAATTTGAACTATCTCCTCCCATGTTTCATGTCTGCGATGCCCAACGACAGAACCGTTCAGACTAACAAAATTCTCAGCATGGGAAATTCAGTTTAAAGTTGAACTACAATTAATGAAATTAACCGTGGGAACTGAGTGGCACACAAGGGCTTATATAAGTGATAACATAGTTTGATGCTCAGGTGCTCTAAGATTAAGCCTGGAAATGTCAGAATAAATTTTTAATGCTGGTATGCCAGTGTTTAAATAATTGTATTTATTGCTATAACGTGTTGGCGACCAGGGTGTACCGGAGGTTGAAAGCGTGTAGAAAACGTAACGTACTGCTGTTAAAGAATGACTGTTCGTCGTCTAAATAAGGATAGAGGAGGAATTAAATTATCTGCTATCTGGAAAATGATTTAAAAAAGCACTTGTTTGAACAGATCGGCCCCTCAACCTGTTAGGCTTAACTTGTTCTCTGACTGGTTAGACTGTCTCTTTTAAGTAGATGAACAGCACCAGAACCTACTTAATAACACTTGCTGGAGAAAAAAATCAGTGTCAAAAAGTGTTAAAATGCTCTTCTCCTTTTTATACCTCGACATAAATTATTCTAAGAGAAAGGGGAAAAGGGGTGGGGGAGGGGGGACGGAACAAAACAGAAAAAAAAAAAAAGAAATGAAAATGACAGTGGGGAAAATGTAGAAAATTGTCTGACCTATAATTCTTGCTTCACTTTCCAAAATTCCGTAAATGCTGAAAGATAAATAGTTATTAATTAAAGCATGAGCTACAAAATAAGTTGAACACAGTGGAAATATCTTTCGTCTGCTTCCTGACGGCTTAGTAATCATTCTGGATAGATAATGCCTGATGAAATCAAAAAGTTGAAAGAAAGAAAAAAGAAAGACGTATGTTGCAGTCCTAACCGCACACTTAGTGCTCACAGCACAGCAATTTATACACAATGAACTCTCCCTTAATTTGTCCATTGCAATTTGACACAGTGACACAGCTTGTTTCAATTCTAGTTATATTGTACTTACTCTAGAAAACCCACCGCTAGTCTAGAATGTGAAAAAAAAAACCCAAATCGAGATGGCGTCAAACCACAGAAATGTAAGTGTATTATCGTTTTTCTTGTTTCTTTTAACCTGGGCTCCATTATCGTCTCCAGCTCTTGGGCCAATGATTGTGGAAGTCCCTTCGCGCACAGTCTCACTCAGGTGCGAGGTCGACCAAAAAAATGCTGACCGAGAGATATCACTATTCATACAAACAAAAGAAATGTTAAACATGCTAAATTCGTAACAAATTCTTTAACAATATCAAGAACGTAATCTTCTTGTACTTACTAGTAATGAGCGAAAAATGTCATAACATTTAAACGGCATTCAAAAAAAAAAAAAAAGAAAAGTGTTTTGAAGAATACTGTGTCGTTAGAGCCAAGTGTGCTGTTAGGGCTAACAGACGTGCATCAGAATGAAAGTAATGAGAGTATTAACTGTAGCAAAACGAGGCGAGACGAAGCCAGCAGCGTCATATACCATCACTAACGTTTATTTTGGCATCACCAGTAGATTGATAAGCCCAGAAAGACTGAAACGATAACCAGGACACCCAGCACCACCACTATCACCACCATTACCATCAGTACCACAACGATAAGGGAACTGTATTGAATGTTGCCATTGCTTGTAGTTATTTGTACTAATATGAGCGCGCGTAGCATATTTGTAATGAGCTATTTTGACCGTCACCTGAATTATTCCCCTTTGCCAAGTACAAAAGGTTAAACACATGTAGAAACATTGTAATTTGCGTCTACAGACAGAGGGTCAACCGACCTAAAACACATGCGTATGACGTCATACCGCACGAACTATAGGGCGAGGGATAGGATTAGAAATACTGTTAGGGTTTGGATGAGGGTATTCTAATAATAATAATTTATCTTAATCGCTATAAATCTAGATCTTTGCATAAAACAAGAAAAAAAAAAAAAAAAAAAAAAAAACCCAAACCAAACCAAAACAAACAAACAACAACAACAACAACAATAACAACAACAACAAATAATGTCATGTTTGACCCGGTTTCCCATGTAAACACAGCTGACTGCCGTTTCCGCTCATGCACATTAGGCCGGCTGACCTTTTGTCTGTAGACCCAAGTAACACTGTAAAGAAGGAGAAAGTAACTTTTCTTTTATTTAAAACATGACCGACAGAAAATTCTGAAAACTTCACCATATAATGAATAGTCTTTTTCCTCACCGTGAAGATTTTTTTTTTTTTTTTGCTTTGCATTTTTCAAGTAACAGAAGCAATAATGATTGTTTTCTTCTTTATAATTCTTATGTTACACCGCTTGTTATTGAACAAGGAGGAAATCTGGCTGGCTGAAAAAGAAAAAATGGCTCATTTGTGCCACAAACTAGAGTATCTATCACCGATACAATCATTACGTTAATACGAAAACGAATACGAATAGTTAATTTGTCCCACAAGGAAATACATTTTGACCAGTGCAGAAAACAACTGGAACAAAAATACATGAAGAATAGACAGCACAAAGATATATTAACAATTTCCATATGCATACCATATATACCTACTTATTCATACATACGTATCACACAGACACACAGACAAACTCACTATGCCACACACAGATACATACACAGCCACATGCACACATACAAACATTAACATTATTTAACACTGTGAATATGAAACATAAACAGGAAGATCTGCATTCCGAGAATATCCCGTAATGAAACATTTTGACCTTCAGAAAAAAAAAATCCCTTAGAAGGGTATACAAAGTATAATACAACCACTGTAAAGGAGGGGAAAAATAAGGAAAAACACTTTTTTGTTATTTGAAACTTTAGTTAGTAACAGAATATTCGGAAACATTTACAATATGATGCTTTTGTTTTCTACATCATGAATGTGTTTCACATGTTTCAAATAACAGGGACAAATAAATGTGATTTTTTTTTCTTTCTTTACAATGTTTTCGCTGAAGCTCATGTAGTTGGCAAAAGTAACTCAGCTGACTGACAAAAAATGGCTTGTTATTTAAAAAGATTTCCAACACACTAATACAGACCTCTTACAAGCAAAGAACACTGTATGAGTATTGTTTATATGTTCTTTATATTATGTATTTAGCTTTTCAATCCTAGGAAAATAGGACTAGCTCGGCTTTAAATGTATACCTAGTTTGATGAGATGAAGAATTAATGTGAGCAGAAATGAGGGATTTAGATTTTTTTTTTTTTTTTACAAGGCACCGGCATCTCGGCCTACCCTTCGTTCAAGTTTTAATTGCCAAGGATTCTTTAACGTATGTTACATACATCAGGGAGCCCGGAAAAATGTGCCCACATACGAGATGGCTAGACGTAGGACTTTTCCACCCCAAAAACCAGAGGCATCGAAAAAACAAAATGTGAAATCCACATAACTAGATGCAGGTTCAAACTCTTCTGATCTTCCCATCCCCCGGCAAGATTTGAATGCATTCTTTTTCTCGGCTTGTGTGTCAAGAGTCTATATTAGAATGTTGACGTGAATACCAACTTATGACGTCTCTTAGTAACAACTATATACGGTGTAGAATGAAATAAAGATACTGATAAATAAAATCTTGAAATTCTTGTCTGTCTGGCTGTCTGTTTGGGTAATTATACATGACATTACAAATAATAATAATATAATAATAATAATAATGATAATTTTTTTAAAAAATAGGAAGATAAACCCTGGACAACAGATTGCCTTGAGAAGACCGGTGGTCTTTGAAATGATTCCTTTCTAACAAAACGCATTTCCAGTTTCTGTCCATCATGTGGTGCTCTGAGTGTTCAAGAAATTGTGCTTGTTGTACTTCACAGACCAAGAAATCTCTTGCAGTAGAGGGAGAGCGAGAGAGGGAGAGAGAGAGAGAGAGTGTATATTGTGTGTTTCCTCCAGTTCACATCTGGGGTTCATGTTCACGCGTTGTGTCAGAAGTAAAAGTTGACTCTCGGCGAGACTCAACTTCATGCTCACTGTTACATTGCATTCGACTGTCCTCTGCCAGTCTGACTTCATGCCCTGAGTCTCCTATTTTATAATATTTTATAAATAAGAAAAAATGTAAAAATGCAGCGGGAGAAGAAGAGAAAAGTACTGTGTGAATCAAATTTGATGCAATCGAAAGAGACTTGATTCGACAACCCTCTCCAACTAATGATATCACTTAATAAAATACAAAACACACTTCGACTACTTCTAACACCCGCTGTAGCAGGTAACGGTTTTCCAGAAATGTATAATAATAACAATAAAGCCGTTTTCTCATACAGAAAACAGTGTTAACACTTTCCTCGCCAAAATGTTTTCATGCCTCTGAAATTTCATACAGCATCTGTAACTCTTTTGACAAAATATTGTGTCATAGATCTAGGAGAAACCTCTAGCAATTGACATTTTGAAAACCTGGAAATACGACATCTGTTAACGTTGATTCATGTGTACCTACACATTTTACAACGTATTTGTTGAGTCCCTGGCAATTAACGTGTTAAAGTATGAGAGACACATCTTCAATTTCAGACTGTTGTGAACACTGGGTATTATTGAAAATATGTTTGGAAGCCTTACACATATTATTATGTGCAGATACTTAAGTGAAGCTGGAAAGAGACTGAAGTTGAGAGAGCTAGTCCTTTGCTACAGAGACTATCAAGGCAATCGCAGTCTTCCACGACATGTTAAATCAAAAGCACTTCACACAGCAGCTTCATTGGTGCTGACTCCAGAAATCAACAATCAACCCGGGTTGTCAATAACCTTGGAGTTAAATTGATTGCCCTAGATGCAGATCATGACAGTAGGCATTCCAGATCAAAGAGTTGTTTGTGGGCTGTCAGAGGAAAGTATGATCTCTTTATCAGAAGACAAAAGTCAAAAGCCAATAATGAGTTAGACTTATTTAGTATACTAGGGTATCAAAACAATTAGATCCAATGTATTTTCACACTGGTTTATGTGAATTGTCTGTTCGAATTAAATATGTTTCATTTATCATAATTATATGCTGATGCTTTTTCTTGGTAAGGAGGGGGGAAGGGAGGGAGGGGGGGGGGGGGGGAAGGATCCTGCCTAGTTATATCAATGCTTTCTCTAGCTGCCTTTTGTCACAGAGATCAATTTCACCTTCGCACCACGTGCAGATGTGTACTTTCAGCTGTGATGCTGTACGGTTCACCAACACACGGGAGTTCACGACAGAAATAAACAACAGGCTCATTTGGGAATCGCCGTGTCTATGTTTTGGCACCTGCTCCATGGTGAAAACGACTCATAACGGTGAGGCTGAGGCCGGGATATGAAGGGACATGAAGATCTAAAACCTGTATTGTTTCAGTGACTCAACGATCCCCTGGCTTCAAGTGGTCGGAAAATCCCGACGTCTAGCCTTCTCGGATAAGGGCAAATATATATAAGAGGTCCGGATGTATGTTACGCACATTAAGAACCCTTGGCACGTCAAGTCGATAAAGAGCAGGCTGCTTGCTGCTGTCCGGGCAAAATTTCCAAATTCCAAATTGCTACCCAAAGAACTTCTTATACGTTCTTAGGATTGAAAGGCTTAAGAAAAACAACACACTCGTTAGTTAGGTGTGAACACTAATGGGGGAGGTAAGAGGATTTATTTTGTCCGTTCGCCAGCTGTTCTAGCATGAACGGACACGGAATTATAATGTCGTTTACGGAACATGGGCATGAAAAGATGAATGACTGGGCACATTCCGCCTTGAAAAAAAAAGTGGGGGGGGGGGGGAGGGGGGGGGGCATTTTCTTATCTTTGCCATTGCTCAGAGAACAATACATCTTTTTTTTTTTTTAACGAAAGACAACTCAGATCGGCATCAAGTGCAGACTTTACAAAAAGAGACTAAAATGTCATTTGTACATAAAATGACCTCTGAAGCCGAGACCAAAATTTGGAGCGAGTTTGTTTCTTTGATTTTAAACAAGTTTTCGCTCCTTGTGCGCACATCTAACCACATCTTTCCAGTGTGTCCGAATCATGAGATAAGATTGATGAAAGACTATTTCCTTTGTTTACGATACCTGTCTATGTTATGCAAGGAGAAGCATATTATAGAATAGCAATAGAACAATGTTGACTGATTTTCTGCTTACCAATCCTACCGTCCCGTTTGTGGGACTCTTGTCAAAATCATTTTTGGCCAAACTGATTTCGGTACTTTTGTGCCTTTTACTACATTTCTATTTAAAGGGGTAGTGCAACGTCAGGAACAGCCTATGCTATTTCTTGTAAAATAATAAACTTCTAGTAGCCAAAAACATATTAGCGGTGTTATTTTTGAGAGAACATCACCGTTCATGTGTTTATTTTGCAAAATAAGACGGCTTGCGGTTTTGCGGTTCTTTTCGCCCGCTCTCTACGTCATTACCATGTGACGTCACGCCTTTCTTCGCACTTGAGAGGACTTGAGTTGGTCACGTGGCTCTTGATTTCTGTTCTCCTCTTACGTTCAAGGGATTTTATCCTTGGGCATGGAATTTTTCGCTTTTCTATTAGGTAAAGTTTCCATTACCTTTTGAAGGCGTGTCTATTGAGCTGTGCATACTTATTATAGTGATGTTTTCAAACTGGGGCGATAAACCCCAAATTCAAATGACATTGTGAGAAACATCAGTGTAGCGAGTAGCCCTACAAACGCCCGACTATCCTGCTACCGATAATTATTAACCACACAATACAGCATTGTTTACATACTGTATAGACCCACACATAGAGTTAGTGTGGATTCCGGAAAGGGATGACGACACGCCAGGTTTACGGTCATTTACGGAAATCCAGAGCGGCCCGAACGATCCCGTCTCTTTAATTGTTAAAATCGCAAATTTAAGAAGCCATCGGTTTCCCATTTGTTTGTCAGTGGGTTTACAATAACTTTAATATTTCATCTGAAGCAAAAACACAAAGAAACTTGACACTTGCACTACCCCTTTAAGCATTGTTTCCAACGTTATATTTTTCAATAAATGCTTGCACCATTTGTAATAAACATCTATGAAATGGTAAATGGTAACATGAAAAAAAAAAACAAGTTAATTTTTTTCCTCAAACTCAGGAAATGAGCCTTTTTTTTTCCAGACTGCTAAAATATCTCCCTTGCCAAATTTTATGCGTTATAATACAAATACAAGCATTACAAAGAATGAAAAAGAAATGTTTCTTGTTCCTCAATTTTCTTAAATATATGCAACAAAAATTTATGAAGAAATTATCACGATGAGAATAAATCAAATATGTCCATCACATGGTGATTTTTCCCCTTAGAATTTCTCTACTCTTGTTTTAAGTTACTGAGGCATTTTTTTCCTCTTTTAGAATGGTTGTTGTTACATCTCTTGTACCCGGCAGAAGGAAATAGTTTGCTCACGGCCAAAATGGTTCATTACCTTATGAGCGTGACGCCATGGTCTCACTACTCTTTCCTTTTTCCTCTGTTTCTTGTAACCCCGCATCCTATTCCACTAGTTCTATATTTGTTAGCGTCTCGTGTTTCTACCATTCCCGTTTTTATCCAGAAATAGATTACAGGTCTTTACACATTTACTCACAGTTTTTGTTACACCTTCTCTTACCCGTATTTTCTATGGCTCTCCATGTCCAGCTAATATCAATGCTACTTTTAATTCCGCAAACTTTATTTGAACATGAGCCTCCTTAGCTCTTCCTTTTTTACAAATTAAATATACACCCTGTAGGAGGCCTCAATTTTAGGGATGAAGGAACTTCATTACTTTTCAAGATGACTGCTATCACTGGGAAGAGCTGCTAGTGTTTCTTGGTTTTTGAGCACCAAACTATCAGCTTCCAGAAAGCCTACGTACCCTATCTATTAGCCATTGGCATTTCTACTCCTACGACATCTCCAGATATAGTATAGTGGGCCGACCCATGTACTGTTCTATTTCCTGTCCTTTCCTCTTTTCAAAATATGAAGCTTTTCAATCCTAAAGGTGTAGGGTTATCTCAGCTATTAATTCTTTTGTCCAGTTTTGTCAGAGGATTTTGGGGGGGGGGGGGGGGGGGGGAGAGAACTTTGAATTTTCTTGTAGATCATGGATTTGTGTCGATTTTTCAGTATTAAGTTCGAGTGATCGTCACATAAAACTCATATCTTAAAATGGGACAGTGCTATATGTCTTGTTAACATCTAGAAATTGAATTTCCATATTTGAGAACTTTTGTATTATTTTTTGTTCAAGCATAAAGCAACTTATCGTGTTGGTATCTTTATCACCACACCAAAGCCTCAAGGTTAAAAAAAAAATTAAAAAGTATTTTTAAAGTTACAAAAATAATCAGTCTCAGGAGATAAATAGATAAATGAATAAAAAAGTAATTAATAACAATAAAACATAAATTAACAAATACACAAATGAATAAATGAAATAAATTAATGACTATATTGATAAATAAATCTTAAAAATGCAATTTAAAAAAAAAAAAAACTGAAACCAAGAAAATAGACATCACAAATAAGTCCAATAAAATTGTAAATTCTCTGTTTCTCAGAAAACTCATTCATTTTTTCAAAATAAGTTTACAGCTCCATAATAATATGTATAATCCTCCTTTCTCTTGTTTGTTGTTCTTAATAGCCTTTTTTTTTTCTTTTTCACGCAAGAATGCGTTGTTGACTTTGTTACGTCAGTGATAACATAAGCATGGAAACGACTTAGGACCTGACACACTGGCATATGTGAGCTAAGAAATTTTTCGAAGAAAGTAAACGATTAATGGAAAACAGGCAGAATTCTCAGGTAATTGTTTTGAGTGACGACTTACATCTTTATGTAAATGAGTAAATGCATAGACAGATAGACAGACAGCCAGACTACTAGACAGACAGGACAGACAGACAAATAGGCAGACAGACAGATAGATAGATAGATAGATAGATAGATAGATAGATAGATAGATAGATAGATAGATAGATAGA
>JBCAUA010030865.1:0-12305 GCA_038406235.1 Peronia verruculata
ATCTATCTATCTATCTATCTATCTATCTATCTATCTATCTATCTATCTATCTATCTATCTATCTATCTATCTTCTCTAATATGAACGTAACCAAAAACACGACGAAAACACCGAAGTCTAATGGGATTGTGGATTCCTACGAGCAGAAAGTAATTATGCGAAATTATTTCATTGCTAAACAGCAAGGGAGATAACTTCGATTCCAACTGGACTTCTAATGGCTGGCAAGAATTTTATTGTGATGATGGATTGTTTGGGAGTTGAATAATCGGGTGAGAAGATTTAGTTCTATATCTATGCCGTCTATAATTGCATATTTGCTAAAAATAAGACATGCAGGCTATTTATATAAGGACTAGTGTCTGGATCTCGATCTAGATCTAGTTAGATCTGCAATAGATCTTTTCCTTATTATCACATCACAGAGCTGAGAAGAGTCATCGTCTGCTGAACAGCAATGGAAAAGCAGAAACCCCGAAATTTATGAGCCTAGATAAAATCAAATCTAGATCTAGTCTAGATCAAGAACTAGAGGTTTAGTTGAGATTTAGATGTTTTCAGTGACAGTGAAAGGGAAATATATTACTTTCTCTAATTATAAATTACTGTTCCATATATTAGTTTCAGGTGGAAATGATCAGTTCTTCTAAACACATAGAATAGATCTAGATCTATATCTAGTCGACCTGTCGACTCCGAACACACACTGCATTCCAACCTTGACACACAATCATACATGCTAACAAATGTAGGCTACATGTATCAGAAACAAAAATAGTGACAAACATCAAAAATCAGAGCAGCTGCATATTAGGAATCGGTAAAAAAGAGGGTTTTATTATTGATATAATTTGCAGCTCATGGAGGTTGCATGCTGTAAACTTCCATTTGAGTTGATAAGCCCAAGATTCTGTACTGTAAGAAAACCATGGTTTTCAGGCATTTAGCCAGATAGATACACATATAGATCTATATATATATATAAATGACTGACTGACAACACTGTGACTAGGATGCTTGGTTAACTTTTTATAGATTAATTATAATAAATGGTCTTCATTTGGATAAAAGCAACAGATTTCATAATATTATAGGGATAGGCCTAGGTCTACTTTTTTTTGGCACAATAACCAATAGAATGATGCACATTTTATGTTTACTTTTCTTTTCTTGACTTGGATTACTGAGCTAATATGATTGACAGGTTTATTTTGTATAAAATATACATTTTAATCTATATGTGTCAATGTATGTGCCTAGATGTATTTTTGGAATGAAGGTAGATTATGGTTAGATCTGGAACTAAAGCCCTGTGTTTTATATTCTCAGGAAAGTGCCAAATATGAAAACTCAGGCCTGCTAATCCTTTAAGGCGGAATTGTCAACATGTCTCACTATACCCAAGAAAATGGTCCTGCTGATTATTTTCCACCCATAGCTGCTCTCTTTCAAGGAGGAATTGTGCCAAGTTCTGTTGCCCTTCAGAGCCTCATTGCAGACATAGATGGGCAGTTAGATTCAAATTCAAAACAGTGAGTTAAACTAAGCTGCTTCACTCTCCCACAGTAGCTGGTCTTTAAATATCTAAATCAGATTGGATTTAATATTATGTGGATTTAGACAAAATATGTTTGGCTAGACTAAGATTATATTTGTCACTTAATAGATTTCATAAAGTGATTATTCTCAATAACAAGGTCTTTCTGTGCCAGAGGACTTGCTACTACATGTAATACAACCCTTTCAGTGTTCAGTGAATAATTTCAATCTCAAAACAAATCTAAGCTTCAAACAGAACTCATGTTTTGGCAGGCTGGTTCTATGTTTTAAGTTATGAAGCAGAGGGTGGCCTATTCTAAACTTGAACTTTGCTCTTCCTCTACTAACTAATCAAACTTAATAGGTGAATGTTGAAAATAGGTAATTGGATGCAACAGTATGGCATAATTACAATTGTGATGCATTTATAATACATCCTATTGTTACTATATCTTGTTTTGTGACATGTACATATAGCGTTAAGACATTTTTCTTATGTTTTTCTTGTTGACTGTGAGGGGTAATTGATCGTGGTAACATAAATGTACTGTCATTAGACTTTGATGTACCATATTTTCACAGTGGATTATTTTCAGTCATTTTCTTAGTGAAACAGGAAATAGAACTACCCTAATACAAAGAGATTTGTCACAAATTTATGAACTAGGTTGCAACTTTATTTTGAGTTGTTGCAAAATATTTTTTAAAGAAATATACTTGCACACATATATTTTTTGTTGGCATGTGTGTCATCCACAGTCATTTATGACATTATATTTTTGTATTTTTTTCAGGCTAGACAAGTGTCTTCAGTCAATTTTGACAGCCACAAACAATCTCCCTGGATCTCGTACATTTTCAACTCCTAAAGATGCTTTGGGCTACATGTGCAGCAGCCACACTCTGGAGAAAGATACATGCTATGATCCTGAATCAGATGAGGCTGTGGCCATTATAATGGCTCTGGTGAGAAAATACAGATTCTAAGTTTTGAGTGAAAGCTTTGTTCCTTCTTGAGGTCTTAGCTTTCATTCCCACATGGGGGGCTAGCTCGGCCCTCCCTAGTTCGTCTTCAGTTCTTTTTTAGTGATAAGTGTTACATAATAGTTAAATGTTTCCCCAGAGCTTAATTGTTATAATTCACAACATTGGTTGAAGATTAGCCTTTATTATTGAAGTATAATATATTTGTCAGAATCTGTCAACTAATGATGAAATATTGATAGTTGCCATCAAAAGTTTACTTGGTACTCTGAAATAGTTAAACAAAATTCTTCCAGTTCTCAAATTTGAATGACCTTAAAACAAAGCTCATAGTGCATCCAGTGGACATCATGACATTTTGCTCATTGTGAGAGCTAATTTTCATTTAATCGAGATAGTATAAAATCAAATATGTAATGAGTATGTCTGAGGTAGTGATTGTGGATAAATATTATCAAAACCTACTTGGGGTTCCCTGGTTTGGTATTGTTTGCATGTTAGTTACATTTCGCAATATACTATTACTACTTATGTCAGTATGCCTGTCAGCCCAGTTTGACCAAAGAAAATGATGCCTACAAATTATGCTCTTTAATATATATGAAGCTTTGGAAAGTGCATTTGACTTTATCGTTATCTGGCTTTAGCATTGCCATTGTCAGTATAAACAACAGGACAGTGCAAGAAAAGATAAGGGAATCATCAATGATGTAAATTTTTTTTTTCATCTCAATCCAGCAAAATGATGTGAATTAAAATAAAGATTACATCTTTCATGGGATTAGAGGGATAGAGTTAAATGTCTGTGTAGAACATCCTTATCTTTAAATTGGGATATCTGGACCTCTTAAGTGGAAGTATATTTTTAGTATTCACAAAAAATCCATAAAATATAAAAATGTTAAACATATAATCATACTTGAATTAAAGCAGTTGCTTAGGATTTTATGCTGATATTTTTATGTCAACAGTGTGATTCTTTAGATAAAAATCCAGGCAGTGAAGAATCCATATTACAAGAAATCTTGGGACTGGCCTCAGATGAGGGGTTAATTCTACCCCTGCGATGTTCACCAGGAACTACTGTATCTCAGTCTTCCAGCTCCCTCAACATGCAGTTGGACACAATGGATCAGGTAGCATTTAGGGAAAATTTGAGAACAGCAGATTTTCTAAAGCTTCAGTGTAGAGGGAGAACTTCATAGAAACAGCATAGGATTATAAAATATGTCATAATATTTATGATACTGAAACTATATTTGAATGAACATATGATGTAAATAACCAGCCCCATTACTTGCAATTTGAATACCTTACCTTGAATATGACAATGAAGTGCTCTTTCTTCAAGGAAAAATGTATGAATGTCCTTGAGTATTCCTAGCAATGAATCTGTGATAGCTGAGTTTGTCATACTAATATGAGGCAAAATAAAGTGATTAAGAAAATGGAAGAATATATTATTGCACTTGGTGAGCACTTACTCTTTGCCATAGTTAATTTTGCACAAAGGGTAAGATACCTCACAGATAATTTTGACTGTATCATAGCTATTTGTTTAATAAAAGAAACTGAAATGTACCACATATCTATTCATCTCTTTCCATTTTGGTACATGTGTAAAACCTTTTGTATAAGATGATAAAGCTCACAAACCAACATTTTTCTTTTTTTTTAATGTTCAGTTAATTGAGGGCAAATGGATGAAGCTGTCCCACAGTATTCAAAGACATATATCAGCAGAGTTGTTGAAAATACCCCCTTTGGGCCAGAATCGAAGATGTCCTTGGGCAGTCACAGAACGACGACTGGAGCTTGTCGGAGGGCTGAGATCACTGGTCACAGATGATGAAGCATGGGTCACTTACCGTAACATACGAGGGCAACAGCTTGAACAGTTGTTCAACTCGCTGCTACCAGATAATGATTCCGAAAATGTCAACTACAAAGAGTTTTGCAGTAACTGTGATACTGTGGCAGATAAGATTACAGAAATGATTGAGGAGGATTTTTCAGTACTTTGTACTGGTGTCTTCAAAAAGATTGGAGGTTGGTTTGGTTTACAGATCCTTTACATCAAGACTTGTTTCATAGAATTTTTTTATTTTCATGATTTCTCAGTTACTTATGGTTGGAAGAAATAATTTCTGTTGTTCTAACAGGAGCATTTCAGAACGTTTTTTATCAGCATTTTCTCTGTGGAAGTATGAGAGTTACAAGTTTAGACATGGTTAATCTCAATAAAATTGTTATTAATATGATTATTTTGAAAGTTTAAGCATGATTTCATATTATGGGTTCAGTGAACAAAAAGGAAATATTCAGAATTTTTATTTTTATTATTGTTATTTTTTTTCTTTGGTCGTTGATATACTTTTGATACTTTTTTTCTATAAATTAGCTCTGATTTATGTCAGTGAAACTCCTCTGAGAAGGATAAGTCAAAATATTATTTTTAACAAATTTCAAATGCTCTCTTTCAGGAGTTTATCGAGTGTTACATGACCTGTATCTAGAAAAGTACTCAGATGAAATGTCTGTACTTGTTGAAGAAATAGCTGATGACATTCGAGATTTTAACAAGAAGGTTGTGAAGGCTTCAAAGAGTGACCATGGGTTAGCTAAATTGGATGTGACACCTAGCAAATCACATGCTAAAGGAGGCCAAAGAGGTAGTTTGGGAGGTACGTGGATGAAAACAGAAAGAGAGAGGAAAGGAAGGGAAGGAAGAATGTTCACATAACCTTTGTGCACCATCCCATATTCATGATACTGCAGGAGTTCATTAAATGTTAGAACCAATCAGAACACAATGCACTTAGTGTGATGTTACAGTTATATCTCCTTGTGGTGATCTTTGTAACATTTATTGTGTTTACAATTGTAGACACAGAAATGTGACATCATATCTTGAATTCTTTTTTAATACCAGTTCTAGTGCAGCTTTGAGAAATAAATGAACATTTTGATTTACATGTAACTTTGGAGGACTAACTTTTATCTCTTTGTCATTCACAAAGAAAAAAGGTTGAATTGAGTTTGAGAAGATTTAAAAAAACAATATAAACTATCAGTCAATAACAACTGAATTCCCCAAATAACCAGAAGGATCAGGTGATGAAAGTGATATTGAAGGGGTGAAGCTGGAGGATTAGGACTTCAAATTTGTGGTCAATCCATAAAATGTTTTCCCCAAAATAATAGGAGAAACTCCAGGAAACTTGATATTCAAAAGAGCATTTTTAGTTAAAATGTCATATTATGAATCTAGTATTGGATTGTTTTTGATGGCAAGTATTATTATGGCAAATGAAATGTGTGAAACTTTGATCTCAGCAGCCACCTCAGATGTTTGGGCTACAAAGACCCCCAGCTATTCCCATAGTTTGGACACAATGTTCCTGGCTTCTAGCTTTAAGGCTGACAAGGACAAGGCTTCCTCCTCCAGACTGCAGGTAAATTAGAGACCAGTAATGTTCTTGTAGGGTTATTTTTTGATAAAAATAGCGTATATTTATGAAGAAGGAATGCCAGTTGTTTTTCTTTTCTTTTTTTTTTTTTTCTTCTTTTTTTAATATTTATTTTAATGGATGGATGTTTTGAGCTTTAGCTGAGGAATAATTAGAGTAAATATGCATGATCATCGTTTGAAGACACAAAGAAATTACAATGTGATATTTATCACTGAATTTTTTAATTTTTTTTTTCTGCCATCTTGATATTTTTTAGCTCATGCTCTATTCCACTTATATTCATAGCAGCTGGCACTCATATCTAGTGGGATTGTACAATATGAAGTGAGATTTTGATCAGTTATCAGTTATCCCACAGAAATCCTTGTCAGATATAAGTTTTATTGGTGACCTGCTAATTGTGTCACAACCAAATGAGATTATCTTGTATGTCAAATTTTCTCCTTTAGAATTATTGGTGTCAGTTAAAAAGAGAAATGTGCATGCTTTTTTTTTGGTGAAAAAAACATATTTAGACAGGATTCTTCTGTGCTGAGATATTCAGTTCAGAGTTAATTCCTGTGCTCCCCATAGTCAGTAGAATTCAGTTTCTCAATGAAATGCAAACCTTTTTCACCTACATCTTTGACAGTTTTATTTGAAAGTTCATCAACTGTCTTTCAGAAACAGTGCAGTATGGCATTCCCCAAGGACTGCATCACTTCTCTGAGACATATTGCCCTGTCCCTGATCAAGCTGGAGGATGCCATTGACAGTCTCACCAAGATGACTTCCTGGGATGTGACTGGCCTACCCCACAAGAAAGTGAAGAAGAAATCCAGCCTTAGAGGTCAGTTGTTAGCCAAGCCAGTTCATTTGTTTGCTCATTTTCAGTAACAGTGAAATTGTTAAACAGTTTCTTCATCTGAGACACATATAGTGACATAGTATTTATTTAATAAAAAGTGCAGAATTACTTAGGTTTTGTTGAATAACCGAGACAGAATTTCATTTGATAAAATGTTCATTTTTGATATTTAATGTTTATTCATTTATAAATAGTATGGGTTAACAAGAGGGTGTAGATAATCCCACTGTGTTTTCATTTTTTATACAGAAGTGTACAACATCTATTTTTTTTTTAATTTGTGCACTAGATATATTTTAATGTGCAGTTTTATTAAAAAACATTCGCATGTATTATGCCATTCTTACTTTTATGAAAGTTCTAAGAAAATGTTACAATACTGGACCATGTTTACAAATACTTGATATCAGTGATTCTTCTATTCAGTTCGTGGACATAATGAGTGATGACCTACTTTATTTAGGTGTCTTGAAACCAAGTTCAAGCCCAGAACTGAAACGTCATTCTTTGAATCTGGGAAGCAGTTTCAGCAGCAGTGATACAGCTTTTGATACATCTAACCCAACCATTAAGCCTGCGCCAGCTCAGCAGTCTGACACTGGCCCACCACCTAAAAGTAAGAGCAAGGCTCAGAGGAAGGAGGAAAGACGGTGGGGATCAGGGGGGATCAGTGTGTGAAATAATTTTTAAGTAAATAGTTGTAAGGAAGTTAGGGTTAAACAGCATCTGAATTATTTTTCTGCATTTTATTTTTTGGAGGATAGTTCTGATTTATCAAATATATTCATAGTACCATCTCCTCTTAGTAACATATCAGCGACCTTTTCCATTTGCTGAAAACCAGGAGCCATTAGTGTCACTAAGATTTTCGTTTCATCAGTGAAACCTTATGACTAGTTATAAAACTATTTACAGTCCTGGCAGTGAAACCATTGAAAACCTGCCTCTATAGTATTCATGTAACATATGCAAATTTTTTCCCAAACTTGACCAGTTAATGCAACAATAAATTAGACTGAACAGATGTCAGGTCTGATGTTTACTGATGGCTTTATGTTTGTAGTCATAGAAAGGAACAGATCAGAGGACAAAGTGCGATGGGACTGGCGATTGATTTTCAAGAAAATTGCCTCGGGTTTAGCCACAGCTATTGAGACCAAGCTAGACCTGACAATGTCTTCAGCTCTGAGCCATGAAGCTGCTGCCTGGCTCAAAGATCATGTGCTGGAAACCTGCATCGTGGAGCATATGGAAGTTAATGATGGAATGGACCATCCGCATATGGTGTCCAAGGTCAGTTTTTTTTTTTTCCTAAGTGATAGTAATATGTGTGCGAAAATCAGGCTTCTGAACTTTGGTTGGCAACTCCATTCACAAACCTGTTTGCAGGGGGATGGGCTTTACTGGGTCCTTTACTGTTCAAGATATACATGGTATTTGTAATGGCGTCCTTATAGTTGTAGACAGAGTTAGGGACTGTTAAAAATACAGTCCTTCTCAGAACACTTTGTAATAATTTTATGAATACAACTGTATATTATCGAACCTCTGTAGTAGTTACATCTTTACTCCATTGCATCAGTAACAAACAAAATTTTAAGAATTCATCTCACATTACGGAAGAGAATATCTATTATCTATTTAAAAAGTCTAAGGGATCCTTCACTTCAATTTAGAACTTTTAAATCATGTCATTCTCTTTATTATCTAAATTTAAATATGGCATAAAAAAAAAAAAGTTACAACTCTGTCAATGAAGAAATGGTCGGAATATGCTTCAGTATAAAAAGCCTTTGATACTGTTGAAAATCAGCATTTGAAAAGTAAGAAGCTTTGTTCCATTTTCAAATCTCGTTTTTGATATGGAATTTTTAAACTGTACAACACTTTTATGGGTCGCTCTCACAAATTAGCAACTAAAGAAGTCGCTGAAATATTATTCAAAATCAAGAGCTCTGAATACCAATGGAAATAAGAATTGGTAAAGCTTTAGATTTATTTTTGTATTCAGTTTTTGTCTCGGAATGTCTCAGACTATGTATAATATGTTCACTGGTGGCAAAACTTTATGGTTTACATACAAGTGACAATTAGAAACATACATGACATTTCCTCTGTCTGTTCCAGGACACCAAAGATTTTATTGATGCAGTGAATGAGCTGTTTCCTCTAGCAAGAGCTGGCATGGAAGGCTGTTTGATGCCAGTCCGCACTGCTTTCATTGACTCTTTGGGCATAGCTGTCAAAAACTTCCATCTGCATTGTGTAACAGTGAGTAAAGGCACTATCGGCTTTTTTTTGTATAAGAGGAAGGCCCTTTGAATAGTTGTAAATGAAAGGAAACCTTTTAACAGACTTTATTTTTTTTTTTCTCAAAAGTAGCTTTCACTGCTCTTCAACATTTTAAAAAACATTATGCAGTCAGAAAATAGCTGTACTGGACTCGTACATTCTAAATATGCATGGCTGATGTCAATCTTTGATTGCAACTGAAAATGTGCAAATTTTGTCATCGAATAGGGTTGTCAAGAGTGCCTCACATGCTATATAAGATATCCTAATATGCCTTGCTTTAGTTTTAGGCATTATAGTCAGATTAGGAGACACTATAAAAATGATACCTGAAAGTTCATATACTTAATCATACAGTGCATTGGAGAAGGAATGGAAAAGACATATCCATTAACTAAATTTGGCACTAGTGATGCCTAGATGAAAGTACTTTCAATTTGCCAGCATTATTAAAGAAATTTTGTTATGAAGACAACATTTGAAATCATTGAAATAATTTTTTGTCTTTAAATACAGTTGTCATATTTAAAGAGCAGATTACCTGACATGAGGCGCTTTTTTTTAAATGAAGATATTTTCTGTATTACCAAATCTCATATATCTTTGCACATAGCAAAATTGTTCACGCTTATTTTTTTTTGTTTGTTCCATTGTCATATTTTACTATCCTAAATTTTTAATTAGTCTTATTTCCAAACATGAATTCAATAGTCTCAAAGTTTGTATGTGTTTTCTACATTGTATTTTCTGTGCTCTGTTACCCATGGCAGTTGAGCAAAGATATTCCTCACAAGGCCAACCTAAAACAGCTGGTGATCATTATCTCCAATGCCATGCACATTCGGAATTATCTGCAGCATGTGGAGACCATTCTTGTAGCTGAAGATAATGGGTGAGTTGATCAAGAAAGTATCATCGCACATCTCTCTTGGTAAACATGTAAATTGGTATACATGTAAATGATGCAAAATCTTGCTGCACTTCGTAGATTAGAATGCTTAATTTACCCTTAAAAATTTGTCTATTAATAGATAGACAGAGAAATAGATGGATCAAGAGACGGGAGCACTGATGAATGGACAGACAGAGATAGGGAGAGATAGATATAGCATATGATTGAAAGTGCCACAAGTTTTTTTTTTTTTTTAATAAATTTATTTCTAAGTTTGTATAATTAACACTCTAGCATCAAAGTATCAAATGAATTTATTTTTTTCTAAATAAGTTTTTGTTATAAGCATTAATCAGATAAAAGTTCAGGCATTAAAGAAGTAGTTGGAAAACAATATAAAATTTTAAAGATGCCAGTGAAGTGAATGGTGAATAGTAGCTGATGTGAAATAGAATTTCAGGAGTCAGGCTTATAAATATCAAGGCTCACTAGACTCTTTTTTTGTCTGTAAATTTTAAATTACCATCCAAATAATTTGCCCTGGAGCGTTAAGATACTTATCTCATATTACCATCTAGTCCCATACAATCCGTTCTTGAATACAAATATGCATCAGTATAAAAACAGTAGCATTCTATCAATTCTGGACACCCATTATAGGTTAAGTAATTAGTTAATATAAACAAATGTAAAATTTTAAAGACATCAGTTGAATTAGAGATGTTCAGTAATACATTTTAGATTTGCTCATTTATGGTTGATAGGAAAAAGTTCCTGGCCACTCTCCTGAAGCAGTACACAGAGCTGGTGGATGGTCTAGGCAAGCATCTGTTACAGCTGCACAATCAGCTGATCTCCACAGCAGTGCTGAGTGATGCAGAGAGTGGAAACTGGGAAGATGTCAAAGACTTTCATGAGGTAGTTTACCCCCACTGTGGTATACAACAATGTTCTTGAAAGACATGTGTCAAGCAGCATGTTAGACATGAAAAACTGTCAAGCAGAAATAGTTGAAGCCAAAATAACCTGAACAAAGAAAATGTGTGCTGGGATCAGGCTCTGGCCCACAACCGCGATGAATGAGGAAGACACAACAGGCGCACAATTTGTCAGGAGGTGCACATCGGACTTCAGATGGAGCTTAGGGCCAAGAAGAAAAAAGAAAACATATAGATGAAAAATTGTATAAGCACAGATTAGAGCTCTGAAACTTAAACACTTTTTAAAACTTAATTTTATGAAAATTAATGGATGACTCGAACTTGATTATTTCACTCTGACAATAACTTCATATGATCTGAACTGAGTATTTTCTGGTACTTGTATAATATTCAGGTTTCATACATTTTTAGTATTTGGGAGCGTCTCATCTCTGAATGCCTGAATACTGCTTGAAAGAATTGGAAATTTTCTATACTTTAGTCAGAAGGCTGTCATGTCTTCATCAGATTTCTTCACTATACCTGAAGAATTTATATGGTTTTAACTTGTGGGACTAGTTTCTTTATTCAAAGGTAGGATGGATCATAGTAACAACCTCGCTTTCCAAGATGTGCATACTATAGATCATTGATGCTAAAAGAGAGGATATATTTGGGGTCTCTGTGTCAGAGGTTTGGCACATATAAGATTACAATTTGCCCAATGATATATATTTCGTAGATTCATGTTTCATACATGGTTTTCTTAATCAATCTGCAGGATGAACGCTGCTCATTCTCCATTCAAATGTGGAACTTTCATCTCCGAAGTATTCAGCATGACATGTGGCGAATTCTACCCCCAAAGAGAGCCCAGGGGCTATTTAGCTCCATTCTGCAGGATTCACTGTTGCTGCTAATGCAGAGATATTCCAGAATTAAACCCAGTTTCCGCAGGGTCAAACAGTTCAGGTAATTGCTGCCTTTAGTAGTTTCATAATGCAAACGATACCAAGTAACCATTTTCAAGTTCTGAAAAAAAAAACTGAAGTTACTGATGACATCCCCTGCATTTTGGTTTAGATGAAACAAGATTTTATGTATTTTAGTTTCTTTTTTTTTCGGTCATAATGAAAGCATGGGCAGGCCAAGGCCAGTCTTGTACATGTGGCAGAGCATAACTTAAGGAGGGGGGGGGGGGCGTCCTGGAGGCGATTTTTTTTATTACTAAAGTTAGGTTATTTTAACCTTTTCCATCGATTCAGCATGTTCAAATTAGAAGAAAACAGTAAAAAAAAAGTTGACTTTTTCATACGGTTGCCATGGCAGCGCCGCCATCTTGGATTTTGGCGTCCCTA
>JBCAUA010030876.1:0-12305 GCA_038406235.1 Peronia verruculata
TGTTTTTCTTGAATTGTTTTATTAGTTACCGGTCTGACAGTTATATTGTATTTTTATAAAATAATAATAATAATAATAATGATCATAAAGGGCAATTACATAGCGCATATTCCTGTACAGTACAAGCTATAAGACTTTTACAATCTATTATTACCCCAACAGACCCAAAGAAGACAAATGTTCTCAGCTTGCTGAAAAGCATACATGACGGCTGCCTGTTAGCCACACAAATCCTTATCAGTCTAACGATAAATCAATCACTTTCTACAGTCAGGTATCCATTTAAACCTGGTCGTGTCTGGAAATGTGTGTAAGTTGTCTTTCCCTAAGAAAAAATTCTGGTACTGGTCAGGATTCGAACCTGGAACTTTAGAGCCCAAGTCTGACAGTCCAACCATTAGGTCACCAACACCACAGATGTGTCTGTGGATCACTTTTAAATCTCCCTAAGACGGGGTGGTCTAACTTTCTTCATTAAATTTCCAGGCTCTGTACAAGGGGGGAGGGGAAGGGGGACTAAACATCATAATTACTCTTATGGTGATAAACATCACGGGATAAGTAGGTTTACTTGATGGCACTGAACGATGATTTCAAGCCAACAGCTCTATTTGTTTCTGTGTCTTTTCCTGTTTTGTTTTCATGTGCATCCGCAATTCTATAGTACATGTATTATTCTCCTCTCAGTTTATCTATTTCAAAGTGTATTTTTCTTTGTATAAAACTGTAGCAATTACCTGTAAAGAAAACCCAAGCTTCAGAATAAAAATATACTCCAAGTTGATAAATATGCACCACATTACATGATAGGGAAACTTTCTGTCATGTCTGAAACAAAGGATGCAAGGGATAAAGACATGCAAAGAAAATATTTAAAATCCAGATTGAAATGTTTAATTCTATGGTGCATAGTCATATGTGCAATAGATTCAGAGATCTTGAAAAATAAGCAGATTTAGGGAAAATTTGGCACAAAACTTGTTTCAATCATCTAAAACCATATATGGTTATAAACAGAATATATACAGAATATATACAGAACATATTGTTGCCACAGCTAACAGCACAAGAACAATTCCCTTTTTACCCTGCTGTGTTTATTTTTCAACTGACACCTTTTGGCAATTGACCAACTGTAATTCGAGATGAAAAACTAGATGTATCTGTGATCATTGTGTAATATTAATTCATGACCATTTTCAGCTTATTTTTTTTCACAATGAAAACAAGAAACAGGACATAAATAGCAAAAACAGGAACACGTTCTTTTAAGCTGTTTTGATTGATTTTAAAGATTTATTTTATAATGTCAAACCTCACACACAAAACCAGTCAACTCAAGGTGAAGGAAATATTTTAAAACTAAATTGTGTCTACATGGATGGCTTATTTAACAACTAGCCATATAATGAAAATACATTAATTACATAATCTGCCATTCATGATGTGACAGAAAAAAAACAAAACAATTGAAACTATCGAAAAGATAATGGCTGTCAGTATCTATATCTCAAGAAATAAGTAGTGTCATTAAATGTATTAGCATTAGTTTAAATAAAAATGCATTTCCAAACAGAAAACTGTGGACAAGAATAAACCATTAAAATGAAAATGTCTCAAACTGAAAGAATTTAATTTCTAAAAAAGATGTACAAGTAGTCTATATGCATTAATAACTGAATTAAAAAAAAAAAAAAATTAAAGGATAACTGGTAACTAGATAGACAAATAACAATAAAAATAAATAAATGCATAGATAAATAGCTTGCAGGTATAATCATAGCACATGAAGTAAATGCAAATTACAGATTACAAAATAAATCTGTAATAACATTATCTCCCAATATTCTCGGTATTATTATTATGGATGTTGCCACAGTCTGTCTATAATTTTCTCTTCTAGAAAGACTGGTAAAAAGACAAAAAAAAAA
Organism: Peronia verruculata; assembly: GCA_038406235.1. Lineage (NCBI taxonomy): Eukaryota > Metazoa > Mollusca > Gastropoda > Systellommatophora > Onchidiidae > Peronia > Peronia verruculata. The sequence continues at coordinate 1,932 of JBCAUA010030876.1, forward strand.
GACATATTGAATAATAAAAAAAAATTATTAAAACCCTGAAATATAAAAAAATATAGGTTATTCAGCTCTCATCTGCTTCGTCTCATGACAGCCAGATGAACTTACAGCATATTTAAGAACAAATTCAAATGCATTAAAATGTAAACCAAGTTTTCACATCAAAATAAATTTAGAGTGCATAAGAATAAATATGTCAGAAAATCATGAGCAATGGATTAGTTTAATGCTCGTCATCCATCTGCGAGATAATATAAAAAGGACGGAGTAAACATTTTCAAATTCTTTGAAAATAAAACAGTCATTTGAAATCATAGAATAATGACAACAGAATCTGTATAAAATAAAAAAAAGGAATGCTGCGATAGTCATAAATAGAGATGAAATAAGATAAGATCAGATAAATTTTAGTTGTCATCACAAGGGATGATAAGATACAAGATATATATACGTAAGACACATTCACATAACAGGCAACAAAAATATGATTCACAGCATTAAAACAAGGCAGAATCTATTAACAGTGTGACAACTTGATAAACATACTGCTGATGGCAGAAATAAATTACTGTAAAGCTCATTATTGGTTCCTATGTGCAATAAACACCCAGGTTCTTTGGAATATTTCAATCAGTTATACATTGGGTGCCCAGACTGACAGAGCCTTCCCAAATTATGTTAAGCTTTAATATACACGCTTTGTTAGTAAAGGGCATCAATGTTACAATGATTTCCTTTACCAATTTTGTTCACTACCTTGATACAACTATTTAATCTCCATTTTCCTTGTTCATGAACATTACCCCCCCCCCTCCCCCCAGCTGTAAAACAAAAAGCTATAAAACTCTGTACTGTGGATTTATAAAACATACTGGTTAAGAATAAAACAGAACTAGATAGTGCCACTTTTGAAAAATAGAATAATGAAAACAAATCAAGAAATTACTATAAGAAAGGTAGTTCAACAAAGATTTCAAGCCAACAGATCCAATTAAAAAGTCAATATTTTCCTGTTCAGATATATATAAAAATCTATGAACATATCATCTAAGGTTCAATATGAAAGTATGTATTATAATAACAATCAAATGTAGTACCCAAGAAAAGTTTTGAAACTTTCCACACTAACATGAAGATTATATGAAGTTAGATTACGTTTTGTAATTTTATGTGATGATTAACAATCTGATTATTAGGTTTTTGTCAAATCCTGTAAACTACCAAGACCACAATTCTGCTGAACACAATGTTTAACCACTTCATTGGCAACAATGGTGCAAGGTACATGCAAAAATGGAAAAATTACACTCAAATTACTCAAAAAGCACAAATATTAAAATGTCATAATTTTCTTAAACATTTTGTTAGATATGTGACAAATTTGGTATGAAAATGCTCAGAATAAAAATATCTACATGTACATACCATTTTTACAGTACAATAGAGATATCAGACAATCAGTTTTGGGTACCTACAGGACTCCCACATGCTCACTGTCAGCCCATCACTAACCACCCCTTTTTCTGCTTTGATCCAATGTTCAAATCACATTTCTCATCTGCATGCAGAATGTTTTGATGGACAGCACAAGTTAATGGTTGGTAGGTGACAGTGATGAGAGCCCAAAATAATCAAGTGTTTGATCTCTTTTTTCATGTAATATTAATTAATAGTAACATCATGTAATACTTGTAGGAAAGTACAAGACAGATATCTTTGACTCATGCACAATGGACAGGACTGAGAGTGGATGGAAAGTACCAGTGAATAGAATGAAGAAAACTGGCTGTATTGCTGATACTTAGCACTGGAGCACAAAACTGGCATAGCAGTGAGGGGATCAATAGCTCATAATCAGATGATCAGTCTGAATAAAGGTTTTGAAATCATTATTTTCATAATAATCTTGAATACAATAAAACACTTTTTGGAATAAAATACAAAAAATATATATATATTCCTAAATGATCATCCCATTTAAGAAGGACAAGTTAACTGACAAAGCACATTGAGAGAGGTGGCACTCACAGGACAACAGAGTTGATGCCCCCCAAAAAAACATTGTCAAAAATTTTATGTTGAGTCATCATAATGTCTCACAAGAAAGTGACACAAAAGAATACTAGTAATCTTAAAAATCACAGACAAAAACAAAAATTTGCAGTCAAATTGTAAGATCTGCAAAGTTAAGAGAATTTCATTTGATGCAATAGTTCTCATATTTGTTGAGGTATCATGAGTGAGCAAAAGTTTATGACAATGATAAACTCAAGAATTTGATAGATTTGCACTGAAGTTTGTGATGAATATTAATCAGATATACTATGATTATTAAATAACATACATGTGTTTCACTAGCTTGGTAATGAAATACAAGACTGACAAAGTGCATTTCAAAGTCTATCATACTAGTTATGGCTGCTTCTGATTTTGCACATTCATGTCCAAATATAGATGACTCGTATCCTCAGATCTCTCAGAGGTAGGCTGGATAGTGTCTTCAGGGACTAGATCTTGCCCTCTCATTCCACTTCTTGCAGATTCTTTTTGATCATTATTTTCAGGTGGCACAGATCCAATATGTGTATCATTTTCAACTCCATCAGGCTTCTCAGCACTTTCATGTGACAACCTTCCCTCTTGTTCTGCTTGGTCTTTTGATGTAGGATCACCATCCACTTTGTGGGATGGTGATACAGATTGTTTCACTGGAGTAGACTCCATATTTTGGTTTTCAGATTGCTCTAGTCCGCGACCTTGATTATTTGATACTGATCCAGGTTGAGGCAATACTTGATCAGATCGTGAGTTAAGAGTTGCTCGTACGTCTGGAGTGTCATTTGCATTAGTTTCAATTTTTTGAGATGACCTCGATCCCATTCGTTCCCCTCTGCTTCCTGGATGAACTACTTCACCACTTGACTGCTCCCTTTCTGGGACTTTATCCTGAGATATGTTTGTTTCTGGTTCATTTTCTTCATTTGGAATATCTTCTTTTGCATTATTGTCACATCCTCTGTCTCCTTCACCTTGTCTGTCGATCATCTCCTCTGCTGGGTCTATACCGCGTTCAGTGTCAGGCAATTCGTTCTCTGTTGTCTTATCAATCTTGTCAGTAACCTGCTCTTGGTTTCCTCCATTGGTTGTTTGCTCTGTGTTTTCTTCATCAGTCCTGGACTTTCTTCCATTCTCAGATAATTTTCCCCTTGAATGGGTTTCACTTACTTTTGACACCCTAGAAGCAGGACGGTCACCTTCAGCTTCATTTTCCTCCACCTGAACATCTTCATACATTGGTGCTTCTCTCTTCAGTGAAAGTCCTTCTGGTAAAGGTGGTGCCTTGGGAGACATTGGCCTGTATGATAACTGGGATTGTGTTGATTCTTCGGCACTGTCTTCAACATTTGTTTCAATATCTTCCTCTTCGTCCCTCATTTCATCTTCTCCTTCTTCTTCATCTTCACTAGAACGCATAAGCGGTGGTAATCTTTGAAGCATAAGATACGCCCGAGATTTTTTGCACCCTCCATCTGGCAAACCTATCGATGAGAAAATATCAGCACTATGTTATTAAAATAACACTTTATTCTCAACAACTATGCTGATGGGTTAAGCTTAAGACTTAAACCATCTTTAAATACCTAGTATGAAGGTCATTCTCAGAAGTTCCTGTTCCACCGTAGTACTTTGTGGAACATAAATTGTGTTATCTTTTTGACACCAACACAGCATCACTGGGAAGTTGTCTGTGTTGCAACTACTAGTGCTCACGAATTTCTTTGGTATGTTTGATTCTATCTTGGAATCCCACTAATTTTTATTTGCCCATCCATAAATCTGGGAGAGTCAAATATTGCTGTATTCTTATCCTTTCTTCACTTGTAAACTATGCCATGACAGATTAAGATCCTAAAGCTCACATTTATTATCAATCTATGTCTTGGTTTTCCATTCTGCTATCTATACCATATCATGAATGATTCATGATTCTAGTGTGATACTTCTTACCATGTCACTGCAACTATCATGCTTCTTTCAAATACAATTTGGAGACAAATCAATAGATCTGTCTTTCCATTAAGAAAATTTTCTCCTATTCGTTTGTATGATTGTGTTGGGATTCAGTGGCACATCAGCACGACCATGGCTATGTAGCCAGGCTCACCTCAGTTAGGTAAGACATTCACATGTCAAAAAGCTGATCAAAGAACAGCTGAGATAACCACCACGTCAGGAGGTTGAAAAGCTTACTAAAACCTTAACATTAACCTGATCAAAGTGGTTGTGAAAAAACATGAAAATTAGACATTTTGTTTTAGAATGTTAACATAATGATAGGTTTCTGTCCCTGAAATTCAAACTTGTTTCATGGTGATTAGCATGATTGCTAGTAAGAACTTAAATTTGTAAATGTATTCATTAGCGGACCGATATGGCCTTCCCAGCTGGGCAGAGATTTCAACAAGGAACCACCTACTCTGTGTGAGGTTGGAAGGATAGTCAGTACGGTCCGAAGCAAGTCTGCCCAGGATCCAAAAAGCATACAGTGGAAGATATACCTGATGGCACAATCATGTGCTTGTAATGCTGGCATGGACAGATGCATTGGCACTGACAAAGCCAGACAAATCAGATGAATCCCAGGAAAAATACATTCATCCAAGCGTCAATTGGTATTCCCACCAAGATCTCTTTCAACACCCCAGTATGTGGAATACTGCAGGGAGCCAGTGATTTAAACACAGCAGCCAATATGACAGGATGGAGAGAATATCCTGAATTAATTGAGAGGTCAGGTATGAGGCCGGACAAAGTACTTAGCTTGAGGATTGCAGAGTCATACATCCTTGTCGAACTAACTATTCCAGATAAGACAAACATGGTGGAGCAGCATGAGTACAAGATGCCCAAGTACCAAGATCTTCTGACGGACTTGCAAAGAGCCGAAGTGAAGGCAAACAAGTTCACAGCAGAAGTGGGAACAAGGGGCTACGTTGGTTCAACAGTACATTCTCTACTGAAGAAGCTCAACTTCAGTGGCCAAATATTAGTAGAACCCTGCTTCAACTAACAATAGCAGCAGAGAACTCTTGTTCTTGGATTTGGTACAAAAGGAACGATGTGATACCTATGCCACTTGATGCCGGACAGTAGACATAAATAGAATAGATTATGACTTAAAAACAGTGGCACGCATAGCATAGGGGTTAGTGTACTGGACCAAAAACAAAATGGCATTGATTCAAATCCCACCAAGAGTCCCTGAGGGAAAGGAAAAAAAAGGTGGGTGATCGACATTGAGAGCCATGACTCTGGTGTGACTGGGGTTCTAGAAGATGTCAGGAAGTTTAAGGCTGGAACATCTTATGAAAGAACCGACTCTTCCTCTGAAGACTATCACCTGTTTAGCTCCACTTGAGTTTTCCTCCCATGTACATAATTTCTTTTCAAATGTTATATCTGTTTCAAATGAGCCATTGTCAGCGGTCAGAAAATTTTAAGAAACAGAAATCATTAGCAAATGAATGATGTAAATGCCACTTTTAACGAAAATGCTAAAAAAATCCTGTCTAATTTGAGTCCATTTGGCACGCTAAGTCATAGGAAGCATTTATAAGCTTTTGAGGAATAAATTGATAAGTAAATAGAACTAACCAGGGTCCAGGATGAAAGCAGCTCTGCAAAGAATCCATGTATCTATAGGAGGAAGACATTTGAGTGGCAACATCCATGCTTGAATTTGCCTGCTCTGTGAAATGAGAAAAGAATGAAAACTTCATGTAAACAAAGGGCTGACAATATTATTCATGTAAACAGAGGGCTGACAACAATCTAATTGAAGACATTTAGATTACATTTGCAAGATTTTGCCAACAAGAGTGAAAGTGACCAGTAACTATGCTGTGCAATTTTCAAGGTGGTGGTGGGGGGAAGGAGGTCCTCAGGGTGATTTTTTTGATGTTTGAACCAGGATTTTTTTCTGCTTAAAATTTGGATTCAACATGTCCAAATTACAGGAAAAGTGGACAAATTTTTTGTTTTGCATCTGGTTGCCATGACAACACCTCCATATTGGATTTGTATTTTGAAAGTTGGCTATTTTCAAAAGCATAAGGCTCCTAGAGCATTTAATAAAATAGTATAAAGTTTGCATTTGCACATAAAAGATATAAGTGTATGTAAAACTGTAAAAGATAGCATAAATTTGTTTTTTTTGTCTATATGCCATAGAATCTGTATAACTTTTTGAGATATATGTATATTGATATATGTACATTTTTCACAATTTTCCACCAAATATTTATTTTCCCTTAAAAAACAGAAATGAAATTCAGAAAAAGCAATGCATTTTATTAAAACACATGCTATGGAAAATGTACATATATATTCTAAATCTGAAGTCAGTTGATTGAGAAATAAAAAAGCCTTAGGAAAAAAGTGAAGAAATCATACATACTGAGAAAATCGCAATCAAATTTTCATAATCTTTCTATAAGTCATTTAGTGGTGCGGTGTTGATGCTGTTTGGGAACATAAAGCATGTTTCTCGCCCCATCCATTGTGTTTCTGGTATGAGGTGCGTTCAAAGTGTGTAAAAATAGCAAACTCAATCTTTGATATTTCTAGTCCCAAAAACTCATTTTCAGGACCTGCACCTACCCTTATAAGGTATAGTATAAAGGCTTTTATAGTAAAGTGTAAACAGATTCTGGAACCAACAAATGGGTCCTAACAGTGATATCTCATTATCTTTGCCTACAAACCTTATTCATATAAACAGGCAAAGGACACATCAATTGACTTTCATCTTTTCCACCATCATCAGCCCTAGTCTCTTCTGCTGTTTCTGTTACAATTTCATTGTCTGTTGTATTTTTCACCAGTGATGATTTGATAACTGGCTTGAGGTATATGCACTTCAAGCAGGTCAGGCCAGAGTTCCTGGAAAAAAAAAATGAATGCTGTAAATAATCAAAAGTTGAAATAAGTTGGTGACATACAATGCTAAGTTACAAATGAAGTCTGATTTTAGTAAGTGGATTCTATGAGAATTTTGAACTTAGTGAGTGACTTGTGACTGACATTATATTACAGTTAAATTCTGTGATAGCTGTGTTCAAAGTTTTGAAACAGAATTTTATGAGACAAATATTGGTAGGGAACTATTTAATTGTGTGCAAAATAGAACATGAAAATTTTAAACTTATTATTGTTATAAAGTAACAGATATAGTCCAAGACATCCCAGGGAAATACATTTGCATTTAAAACTTTCATCATCTTAACAAAAATAATTGTTTTTCTTACTCTTACTAAGACTGGGCTAAATAAATTTTTGAGATCAGAAATCACAAATACTGTTGTTTTTTTTTTCCAACAGAATAGCATAAATTTGTTTTTTTTGTCTATATGACATAGAATTTTGTATAACTTTTTGAGATATATGTATATTGATATATGTACATTTTTCACAATTTTCCACCAAATAAGTTCTCTCTTTTTTTAGTGGTTGTTCATTGAATTGAACTTTTCTTGACTCAAACTTGGATTTCCAAACTTTTGAAGACACACATTTTTTTCTTTGAAGAAAACTGAACAAAAACAGACACCCATAATATAAAGAAAGCAAACATTTCTGTTTTTATTTTTTCATTCAGCTCTTAAGGTAAACTGTAACTGTTCTTCAATAATATTCTGTATATATACTATTTCTTATATTTGAGAAATGAAAGGCACTTCAATGACTACACTGCATTACATCAGTACCGGTAACCATTATGTTATGTTGCATATTCAAACATGCATCAATATCTAAATCTGATAAGATTTACTGGAGCTACCCCGGAGCACATGGTTGTATTCAGTGAAAGATTTCTTTCAAGCATTTGTTCTCAAATTTATATCATGTGTCAGGAAAAAGTAGGAAAGAGTGATAGGAGCTTGATCTAGACAAGTGCAATCTAGGAATCTCTTATCCAATTTTCATGGTTCAGATGAGTTTCATCAACGTTCTTGGTCTGGTGGAATTAAACAAAATTTATTTGTGATCTTTTCTTTCTATGTCTCCAGCTACATTGTTAACTAAAATTATATATATTCATTATCAGCTCAAAAGTGAGCCCCATCTTATGTATCTGGTGACAAGGAAAACTTTAGTGATGGAGTCTGCCATTTCATTCCACTAGTAATCATTGACACATTGTCACATCTGGTATGCCGCATGGAATTTCTCAACATTAAAGCCATTGAGTTATCATATTAGGCATGTGCATAAGTGTCTCTGTTCCAGCTTTTTCATGTATTACTCACTTAATTGTCAATCAAGCAAATAATTTTCAAATGTCATTTGAATAACAAAGTAGCATGAACAAGAGTTGACTGCTAATACTCCTTGAACAGTACTTCCGTGTCTGTAAAAATGATTTCAGAAATAATAAAAATTCATAACCAATGAGACAAAGCAAATCTATGTAAAAGATAACCTGATCATTATTTTCTTGCTCTCCAATATCGTCATGCTGTTCGCCAAGTGACTATCCTGATTTTTGTTTATTTTCATTTTGTTTGGCTCAATACATTCAGATTGTCATTCCTTATGATCTAACATGTGTTTGTTGAAATGATGAAATTTTTGTAGATACAGATGGTGACATATCCCACCCACGCACCTTTCACCAATGTTGCTTTTTGCCAACTGACCTAATCCAGATAGACCAATTGGCGAACTTCACCTGTGGCCAACCAATGGGATACCCGGCATGGTACGTAAGACAAGATGAATAATTTTGAAGCACATAAGTTGCACCCATTTAATTGTGTGTGTGAGAGTGTTTATTTTTAAACCTACTATCATCCTGCCTTTGGCTGTCATTATTAGCACAGTGAAAACAGACTGTTCATGTCTAGAAATTGCTGTACAGTTTTTCTGTCTCACTTCTAAAACCATACATCACACTGCACACCAAAATGAAACTGTGGGTGGACTTGCTTATATGCTTGAATTAAGAAAAAAATAGAACTCACAAGAAAATAAATCTTAGCTGACTATGTAAAGGAATTGTGAATAATCACTCTACGTAAATATGATTGTATTTGCTTTCAAACTAATATGATAAATCCAGTCTACAAAATGTCAAAAAGTTTAAACAGCTGTCCTGAAAATTCAGCTTTTCTGGAATAGGTCATTTGGAGAACAGAATGGAGGCCTTACTGATCTTGCCAAATTTGTCTCTCTCTCTCATGGAAGAACATTTGGGACTATTGTCAGACAATTATCATTTTTACACAGTTATGCCTAATCATAGCAGATCATCCATCAAATGTGCAAAAATTACCGTCTCAAGCTGAGATCTGAGCCCAGTTGGATTCAAATTTCTCAAAATATATTTCTGACTTTCTCACTACATTTATATGAACAAAACATATTATTTTTGTTTTCACTCTCTCTCTCAATGTGTTTTTCTTGTTTAAGTTAGAACAGAATTCAAATGATTCCATTTCAAAATAAACATGTTCCTCTGTTAAACTTTTCAGTTGCTTGCCTCTTTCTTTGTTGTTTTTTTTCAATCATTTCTACAGACTGAAATAATCACATTTAATTTAAAAACTCACTTGACTTCCTTCAGATTGTTGGCATCAGAGTCCCAAGCTGCATTTTCCAGATAAATATCAGTGACAAATATCCCACCTTCGTCTAATTCCACATCACCATGAGCAACATCATCCAGTACATTACATTCAAACTGCACCTGCAAAGCAAATATTTTAGATTAGAATTGTACTGATAATGTGTACTGAACTCAAAAGAAAAACCTCAGAACAGCTACACATGTAATGTGATTTTTTTCCCCCCCACTATTTTCCTCTACTTTGAACATGAAAAGGGTTAAAATTGTCTATCTGTAATAATTTTTTTTTTAAATCACCTCTGTATCACACTCCCACCTTAGGTTCTGTTAGCTGAATTCTTTACAAAAAGTGTGTGATATCATAAATGATGAAAACTTAGGCAAATCTCAGGTGTCTTAATCCCACTGAGTTGAAACAGTTAATATGTGAAGTGTCTGTTCCTTTAAAGAAAAAAACAAATCAAAACAAAATTAACAAAAAAAAAAAAAAAATCACGTTTATGTATTTTGTTAAAAACTTTTAGATCCTTATCTCTGTATTCTGCCTATAAGAACGAAAAATTTCTAATGAAATTTGTATGGACTTCATCTTCATGACTTCAGCCTCTCAAATCCTTTAAAATATTACAAATATGTTTTATGTTTTGAAGAAATGGCAAGATGCTTAAGATGAAGGCTGTTGTTAGGGGACCGTACGCCCCCCTAATGCTTGGCGCTAGGGGACCGTACGCCCCCCTAATGCTTGGCGC
>JBCAUA010030887.1:0-12305 GCA_038406235.1 Peronia verruculata
AACACGGTGAGTACATTAACACGGTAATAATGAATAACATGTTTTATGAGTTATAAAAAGATAACGAATTATATATATAAAAATTTGGGATATCAAAAAATGTATAACAGTAGCAAGAAATTGATGTGTATGCAGTTTTGCGGCGACCCGGGGGTCGTCGCGTTCCTGTCAGAGCCGATCTCAAAACTTTACTCAAGTCCCTTGTTGCATTTCTCAGGGACCTGGAATTTAAATGGTTACATGAAGACCCATAAGGAACACATAACATATTGCTGTTCGGCAGTTGTTAAAGTGATTTTAAAAAAGTATAGCAAAACCCAGTCATTAAGTAACTACATGGCTCAATTCTGGTGAAAATCTGTGAAACAGGATACGTCTAAGGGAAAACTGAAATTCGGCCATTACAAGCTCTTTCCGTCAGCTGACATCATTTGGGTAATTTCAAAGCAAGTTAAACTGGGCTAGAAAATCCCACTGCTCGTCCTTCCAACTGGTGAAATCCAATCGCCGGCCTCTTTCACTCTTCATTTAAGAGAAACGTTGGTACCCCATAGAAAGATAATAACAACACTCAATAACTAAAGCATTAAAATACAATCAATAACCATATATATATCATATATATCATCAATCAATAATCATACATATATATGACTTTGTATGTATACAAAGTTTCGGTTCCACCACCATTAACTAAATCATACTATTATGTCACGGAAGGATAGACCTTAACAAGAACGTTTATGACAAAGCCGTGAAAGCTTTCAAGAAAAAAAACCCCGGAAATTTAACATAAAAAAAAAAAGAAAGGAGCACCTTCAAATTACTGCCAATTCCAGGTACTTCATTTATCTTTGGTTGCCAACATTTTTCAAAGCAGTCCGCCAGCACATCTGATAAACTTCAGCTGGCACTAGACATATTAAGTTATCATGTTCGCCCATAATTTCATTCTGCGGGCGTATTTCCGGTAGAAATAATCCAACGCAAAAAAAAAATATATTTAACGTTAAGCTGTTGATTGTAGCACTCCGAACAGCATATTACTGTGATTCAAACGTGCTCAGCAATCCCGATGCAACCAATTTGCTTCTCAGGACTGAGACCATTCTTACTGTAAGCGAGGAACGTCCTGTTGATCATCCAAATCAATTGACCTGTGGTCAGCAGAAAAACACTGCCCATTCATCTGGGTCAGTTAAGATAAGATAGATGAGATAACGTGAAACAAGATAAAATAATGTGCGTATGTCCTCGACAGGAAAGGCGTTTAAAGTGAAATGGAGAAACGACTCAAATTAATTTAGTAACACACACATACATCAAGCTCTTGTGCATATATACCCAAGCCTTACCCAAGTGGAAGTAAATACTTTCTGTATTACCAGACCAATGCATTCAAAAGAAATACAAGTGAATTTCTTCAACATCCATGGTCAATTTCTAGATATAATAATCGGCCTTTCTCCTCGGTTATACGGGTATATAAGCTGGACAAGAAAAACAAGAAGACATTTACAACACAGACAACAACCATGTGTAACCGACTGTTTATTAGTAAACACTCTAGGTGAGCGGTATGGTTTGTACTCACATGATATAAACATATATCTGAGATCATTGGCTCTGAGAGTGCCATGACCTGACATTGACCAGGTGTTGGACAAACCACGCAATTGTAGCAACTGGATCCAGAAGATGGAAAAAACTGATATAAATACATCAGCATTGAAACGCAGTTCCCTTCTCATAATATTATTACTGGTTGGGGGAAAAAAAAGCTGTTTGCCACTTTCTATTCTTTATTTTGATACAACACTGCCGCTGCTGATATGCACTTAGATAAATACTCAAGGTGAACCTCCATTTTTTTTTTTTTTTGGTTTCTTTCTGAGCCTGCCTGTTTATCAGTTCTTGTTTGTTTGACCATAGTGTTCTGGCACTTAGTATCTCATTGCCTTTAGCCTGTCTTTCCTTGTCATTGATCCAGCTATTGGTTTAATTAACGATAATAGTAACTGTATATTATCCTAAGTTAACGATGTGTGCTTTCAGAACAGATTTTACATCCCACAGACCAAATGGCATGAAAATATCCCAGACGATCTTATTTATCAGATTTAAGACAAACCCAAGGAGTTTATGCTATTATACTGGAGAGCGGACTGATGACGTCGCCTAAACAAAACACCCTGTGTCTCGCGTGCCAACACTGGGCGCCATGTCCATGAGGGCTAGACCTAGCGTCGCTATGCTCGATGTCCATAAAGAGTGTAGTCAATTTATGGTATTTATTAAATTTATTTATTTATTTATTTACTTATTTATTTATTTATTTTATCAAGAGCTACGGCAAGAACAGAATGCAATAGACTAGCTATCGTGATATAATGACAATGTGAGTTTTGTTTAGTCTTGAAATAGTGAACATGTGGTAACATAATAACAATGGCGTTAAGTGTTAACATTAATAAGGTCTCTTGCCCTCATGGACGTGGCTCCATGTTCGGCATGAGTGATGTCATTAGTCCGCTCTCCAGTATAATAGTATAAGCTCTTTGGACACACCACGCCATCGGAAACTAAGAACATAACTGTGATTACTTTATGCTCTCCTATTGTAACATATCAACACCGCCGATGAACCGATAATTTGTCAGCTGTTGCTATACAATAGGTAACAGAAAACATAATCCAAACTGTCTGTGATCAGCCAGTGGTGAAGATGACAATACCGCTATTTGCCATGCATTTTTAGTTATCAGTATACCAGTGAAGAAAGTATTAAAATACCCTAGGCAATCCTAAAATGCCAGTGCTGTAGTCAGCAAGGACGAAGGAATACATTTTCCTATCATTGGGTAGTTGTTGGCGTGTTTTTTTGGTTTTGTTTTTTTAACTATCACAAATTGTTCTGCTCAAGGAACACTGTCTGCTGTTCTTGCTATACTAAGGAACTGTTCCCCAGAATTGTGGCGAGTGAGTCACAAGATGCACCCATTGTTTTTCCAAAGTCTGTGAAACAACGTGGAGTTGTGCGCACCTAGATGGACATTCGTTTCCACTTGGGGCCTTCAAGTGTTGCTCTGTCAGGATGTGATTAAGAACATGTAAGATCATTTGGTGTTGTTATTTTGGTTTTCTTGTTGTTTCAATGCCTGGTTACTGATGTTGTTGTTGTTGTTTTAAACTTCCGTTGCTAAACAGCTTGATTTAGACATCAGGAGAATGTTGATGTAACGGCTTTGTCCGGTGCACAACTCGTTTGTGCAGGACTGATTGAATCCGGGCAAAGGCTTAGTTCCCCGATTGTTCTGTTTTTGACTGTGATATTGTAACTAGTCCTGCTACTACTACTAAAAAGGCTTTTTTCGTCTATGCAGAAAACTGAAGCAGTGGGTACAGTGCATTGGTGCCGTGGGGGCAATTCCTTTGATCGGCTGTCCCTTCCAGCTCCTATCGTTCTTTTCGTAACTTAAATTACTGTGAGTGAAGTGTGCCGTTTCAATTATTTTTTTAAATCATGGCAATGGACTAAAAATGTTACGGTTTTTGACGTAGACATTCCGGACTAAAGAAGCTCGGGTAGAAATTTCAAAATTCTGAGAATATGCAACCCTACGGAGTTTGCCTCGCATAGGAACGATTTATACTTCGTTGTCGTATTACATACCCAGTAGACCACTGAATCACTAATGCTAGAAGTGCGCCCATGTGATTAATGGCAATATTCTTTCACGTCTCGGTTAGGATTGCAATTAAATAGACACATCATAAACATTTATGATATCTACTGTTCAAGCACATTATGAGTATCTTTTTGGTGAATTCCTCATGTATCATGAACTAATAGGCCATCATACAAAGGAGAATCATACAAAGCACGTTATACTTTGGTAAGTCAACGATTGAAGGATACAGAGAGACTGTAGGAATGTATATGAAATCACGATTTATCCTTACGTCGTTGAGAAATCGCACGGGTCACGTTACATGGCCCCTAAACATGCTCTCATCGAGGGCACTTGAGGGAAGAGGTTGGGTTCGGCCGGTAGATGAAGACACGAGAGACCGACACACCTGCGGAAAGTGCTCTCAAAGGAAACTAGGTTTCTTATGCTCATCCCTCTCTTCGCCACTCTTCCATATGCCAAAGACATTTTTCTCACTCGACATAGTATTTTGATACAGATGTCTCTAAAAAAAGGTCGAGTGGCCAATGTAAATCACGTGACCACCATTGTGAGGTAAACATTATTCGGTCTGTGTGTGTATGAAGTGTGTGTTTGTGTGTGTGTGGGGGGGGGGGGCATTTAAGGCTTGTCATGCCTGTGGGAAGCATGTTATTCCAAATAAAAGTTTCTTCTTATTTCGTTCTTGACATTCGTCCTCAGATTGTTCGGTGTTTTTCTCGTTGCCTCCTTGTATGTAAATATTTCAGTGCTTTATGGTTACAATATTCTACATCTTCAGTCTGATGTTACTATTAGACCTAGTATCTTATTCTCTTCATGTTGTTGCAGTTGCTGCGTTTATTATCAGGATGATGACACTATTATAGAAAGCTTTGCGGGGATTGTCTCATTCATCAACATTTGGCGATAACTTACTCTTCTCCTATTATATTTTTACCAATCACATTATTCAATGCTATTTTTAATCATTCAGTATCTGGTATTGGTGTTCTTTGTCCCGACGTATGTTAAAGGGGGGGGGGGGACGTGAACAGACACAAATACTCGGGCATGGAGTTGTTGTATAGGACTGGACGATGATTAGCGTTGGCGAATTCCAGTCTCTCGTTCACGGAAAAAAATATACATTTGCAAATAAAAGTCTTCTAGAAAGAATGCATGTGAGTTTCAGTGGCATTAAAAGCATTTTTTGTCCTCTTTATTACAGGAAACTTTTAAACACACGGAATATAAATTACCTGAAGGGAAAAGGTTTGTCAGGTAAATCTGTTTGATAATAGTTTTTCTGATATTTTTCTTACCATCAATACAATAGTTTATCAAATAGACAGAGCAGGGTTGTTTTTTGTTTTTTCAATGACTTATGGGTAGAACAAGAGGCTGGCTAATAAATACTGTACATCTCTGCCTTTTCTGATCTTCTGTACGCTTTACTATCATGACAATGGACTATCAGATACAAGAGAATGGATTTTCTCGTAGATCTACCAATATATTTAAAGTACTTGACAAGCAAGGTTTTAAATTTCTGATTCTCCTAATTGCTTCTTAATTTTACTGTCAATACAAAAGATTGTTATTTACGTTGACAACGGGGTGATTTCCACAGAGGATGACCAGTAACTTTGAAGTTTGAAAAAGTACAGTTTTACTATTTTGCCTTCTCTGATCGTGCTTTACATGTTATAACATGAGACCATCAAGCATACAGAAAAGTGTATAAGAAATGAAGAGAGAATTATCTTGCCAAAGCGCTTCACTGCTGGGTTATATTGTCTCGTGCAAATATTCGGCGTTCTACACCCTCGTCAGGCTCTTGACTGATGATTGTTGAGAAATATAAACTCTATACAGAAAAGTAACGTCACATAGACTTACCGGCAGGACAAGACTGAGGTTTGCAAGGTTTCCATGTGACCGGCCTTTTCCTAGTGGCACAGGCAGCGAATGCAGGCCTCCCACTGTCTTCCCATACACAGGTCAGATATCTCACTTTTTTGCCGACTTGGCCACAGTTGGGACGGCACTAGGGAAGTGAAAGTACAATATCAATGATCTGATGATCTAATGATCTAACTGTTTTACAACGACACTTTTCACACGTACTCAAACCCGGTTACCAGATCTAGAAAACAGATAAGATTAAAGCATTGTAGAGATACGCTTACTTTATCGTACGAGTGTCAGGTCTAGTAAAAAAAAAAAACACTCATCACACTTTGCTTTGGAAATCCTTTTTTTTTTTTTTAACAACACAGCGTAAGAATATGGTTTCCATGTTATATCATCTTCTATGACTGACTGTCAATCCTTTGTCATGGATATTTATATCAGCCTAAAAACCCTCATATTCCGCTGTTTTGTCATTTTCAAAGATAAATTTTTAAACAGTCTGCATCACAGGAATCAATTTTTCAGACGGGGCATCACCTTTACAGATATTACGTAATTGTCGGCTTCAGCCACAGCCTGAACAAAAACTAAGATTTAATCTATTCAAATGGATTAGTACGCTTATAATGGCCTATCGATTCTGCAGAAAAGACAGTGTTGACGTCTAGTGCTTGAGTAGGCTGAGGATGGGCGCTATTTTAGATAAGAATGGAAGAACATTTTGTGTTATACAGAGTGATTGAGAAGTAAGCGGATAGTCAGAACATTTCTTTAATGCAAATGGTAAAATCTATTGATATTTAAGCAATGCGTTATTAAATTTTAATGTACATGACGCAGAAGCCTTGGCTCTGGCTAATAACATTCCGCTAACAAGCAATCGATTGACAAAGAATCTAAAAACAACCATCGGCTAACTAACAATAAGCATGGACTGCCCAGTTACTTCTGACTCACCCTGTATAATGAAATGATCATGACTGATTCCAGAAATGGTGGTGGCATACACGAAATATCCACAAAAAGGATAGGGGAAAGAAAAGAAAGAGTGTTAGAGAAAGGAGCAAACAATACGAGAGTACAGCTTCTTTTGCGCCCGATTTTGTAGGAAATTGTCTCAAGTATAGGCAAAGTCTGCAACACTTTGAAATCTCGTATGGTACTGAACGTACATTCATTTTAGGCCAGTCAATTGCCCCATAACCAGAGGATTCTGAGAAATCATCGTAAAGTGGCAACTGCAACACATGTGCAGCGAATGATAAATAAAGATTGAATGCATTTTGTAAGAATTTGGCAGAATTAGGATTGATAGTTTTATATTGGCGAACAAAAATCCAATAGCCCAACAGATGTCATATCAATCTCTCGTGACACCTTTTATGTGCCTGGGAACGAGCACGGAGTTTGAGACAATCCTGGGCAAACCGGTGCCTTCTCTCCACAATATCGCTATTTTTGCAGCATTTTACTATGTGATGACTTTCCACGATTTTATCAACACTTTAAGTTTTAAATGTGAATAATAAAGTATACAGGTTGATTTCCGTTGGGGGGGGGGGGGTAATATGGTTTTATAAAACTGAAAAGGAACAGGAAAAAAAAAAAAACGTACGCTGGCAACCATTGCTGCAGCTCAACAGGACAATATAAAAAAAAAGAGAGAGAGAAAGCTGAGACAGTCTTCATGTAGGGCTGAAGAGCTTAATAAAACCCTAACCTAGGCATACAGGGAGAATAAAAAGAAAAACAAGAAGAATAGCATCAACAATAAATGAAATGGATATATAAACATTGTCTCTATATACAACCAAGAAGTATATAGGGTTCATGAGCTCTGGCCCAAACAAAAATGAAGATGTTTCCGTATTGTGACTCACACTGTGATTTTTCTCCCATTTCAATATCTTGATGACATCATAGATAATTATTTAGATATGTAAAAGCAAAGTCAGTGCCAGACAGCAAGGCGACCTAAACAGGAAGGAAAAAGAGAGAGGAAGGGAGGGGAGGAGCATCTCTGGCACAGAATGAGTGCTTTGATACACAATAATGTCGCCGAGAATTTGGATGCTGGCGTGGGAATCGATGGTAAATTGGGAACAGAAAAAAATCGCCCATAGAATAGATGGGTATCGTTTAAAATGGAAGCTTAGCGCTCTTTTGCTCTCTCAGGCCGACAACGAGTACTGGATGGGGAGGTAGTCCAAGGCACATCAAGCCCTCGAACACACAAAAGACAATAGGTTTTAACGAGCGTTTAACTGTTCTCAAAATGCGGACAACGAGCCCTGCCCACTTTTTCTGTTGTTCTTCTTCTAACTCTGTAAGGCTTCTCCTTCCGAGGGCACAACTAGCCTTATAATCTTTTGTCAGTTTGTATTTCGTTCGTCGATTTGTCTTTCACTACAGAATAAACGGACAGGTGAAGAAAGTATTGAATAACCACAACAACAACGGTAATAATAACAAAAACAATCAAGACGTTTATGAAGATAGACAGAACCCAACCTATGTTTAAGAAACTATCATATTTCGCTTATTAAGAAACCTGAGCCAATGGTATCTGCTTGCTGTTCTGGCCCGCTTTGTTTTGTTTTTGCCTACTAGGTCAAGATTTCGGGGGGGGGGGGGTACTGTAGGTGGACTTTTCACGAAAGCCCCCTTTTAAACACCCCCCCCCCTCAAAAAAAATCGAGAAAAATGATTGTTTTCACGCAAATCTACTATACAAAGCAAAGTCCATGCTGTTTCTTTTCTCTTTCAAGCCGGAAATTATGGAAATCCATTCAGTTTTTTTGTTTTTTTTAGGTATAGGGGGCTCAAAGTTGTACCACTTTTTACGTCTATGCAGAATTGTTTTGTTTTGTTTTTCCCACACATGGAACTGGAAATATTTATGCTGTGGGATATACGGGCACAGATAACAATAGCCACTGGGCGTGGTCGAGGAGAGTGATAGAATACCTGTGGCCCTGGAATATTCCTTAAGCTGAGGAGATTCTTCGTTTTCAAATTCCATGGGTATTATTAAATCTTTGTGTGATTCCTTTCCACAAATGAGAATTTGCAGAATGCCATTCCTGACCAAAATAGAATTATTATTATTATTATTCCTCGTAAGACTTTATCTCAGACATTCATACTTATACCATAATGAGTTTTTTTTTTTTTTCTTTAGTTTATTTAACTATATTCGTTTGTTTAAATACTCATTTAACATTCTAATACCACAATGTGATAGGTCAGCAGTGTCTCAGAAGACAAAGTATAACGAACATAAAACCTGGCCGAGGAATACCGAAAAGCCACGACAATTCAGACTTTGTAGACAAATTTCGTGAAAAACCCATCATGACCAAGATCACTTCATTCCTGGGCATGTGATGTGGATGACAGTGAGGATGACACGGGGAAAAAATATTAAATTCAAGAACTTAACAGCGTGATTACGAATCTGCCATTATCTGACCAATTCTCTAAAATATAATATAATCATAACGAAGGGCACTTATATAGAGTTACACAGCCTCAGAGCTAGAAGTGCTTCACAGAACCAGTGTTTTTTCAGCCACGAAGTACTGAATATACGCCAGTACAGAGGAGCAACTGCATAAATACATATTCATAAAGTGGCATACATATATAATATACCATTATTTTTTCATCGCCTTACTGACAGTTTACCCCTTTCACCTCTAATTTTCAGAAAAAAGCGTATGTCACTGTTATGTTTTGGCATGAAACTGTCCCTACCTGATACCACAAGGAAGCTCTAAAAACCAAACAATATTATCTACGTAAGAAAACCACCCGCACGCCGACGCTTTGTTGAGAAGTCCTAAGTATAACTAGATCCTGATGTTCTCTAAGTGTAGAAAAGAATTATACGCGCACGCTTGCATGCTTCCGTGCGTTAATGCTGCCAGCACAGTGTTCCTCTGGGCAAGGAATAGCGCACAAATATCAGATCTGGAGTGACAAAATCTAACCCAGAACCATCAGACCACCCGGACAGTCAGAGCATTCAAAAACACTCGTTTTATACATCCTTTTTTCTTCTTCTTCTCTCCCCTCCCTCCCTCTCTCTCTCTCTCTCTCTCTCTCTCTCTCTCTCTCTCTCTCTCTTTCTTTCCTTCTCTACTCCAAGCCTGTAGTCCGATCCTTGGCCAATTTCACATGGTTTTATACTTATATATATGTGACCTTCAATAATAGCATAACATGGCATTATAAAGGTGATGATAGTAACGATCAAGATGATGATGATGATGATGATTATTGCCCTGACGAAGAGCCAAGTGGGCTTGAAAATTTGACAGAGATTTGACCATCACAATCAAGTTATAGATTTCTGTGTTATTTGTTTTTCTTGAATTGTTTTGCTAGTTACCGGTCTGACAGTTCTATTATATTTTTATAAAATGACTTGGCCAATTGTGTTGATCGTAACGATATGGAAAACGATAAAAGCTGTTTAGCCATGAAAACATCCTTGGCTTTTGACTGACCATCACAGTAGGCTAAACAAACGACTGTCTATGATGTAGTTAAAACTGGTGAATAATGGATCGGGTGTCCTACTTTTTGTCTGTCGACGAAAGGATAGAGTCACTGATGATTTCCTCATATTTTTCTATAATGAGAGTTCCAAATTAAAGTTATTGTATACCTTTAACAGAGTTCACAATCGACCAAAACCCTGGTCATGCCTCCACTGTAAGTTAATCGCACTTCTTGACTTGCCCTATTACGGTGGGTAGGAAATTTATAGCTAGAACATTTCGCGTGCATTTAGATGGCCCTCCAAATAATGATAGCAGTATTAGTTAATGATTTTTATGACGTAGAAAAACGCTTGGCGTACTTTCGCGTTGGACTTTTTCTGAAATCTTGTGTTCTACTTATGGAGAATTGAATGTAATTCGAATTATTTGTAACTGAAAAATCTGACTTAAATTGCTTCACATGTTCAAAGCACATGTAGCTAAGACATCGGGGATACAGATACATTACATTATTTCACATTTATGCACATTCCATATAAAAGACGATCTGTTCCAGATAATTATGTAAGTTTCAATATTTAGAGCAAAGTTCATACTTGCTAGGGATGAAAGATGGTCAAAAGACCTCGCTGTTATGGGTGCAGAGCGCAAAAAGCAGTACAAGGGAGATATGTTTTCTAGTTGATATCCCCGGCATGAAAGTAGCTTTATTAGGACAGTGTCTTGATTTTGTTATCATGATCTTGCAAACTTGCTGGAGATCAAGATTGTTTATTCATAGGAAAGCTGCGTAATTGGCAAACATATACATCTCGAAATTTTCACTTTTCTTCGACCCCACATGAGCGATCAACAACAACAACAACAACAAAAGATTCAATCAATATAAATCTTGCTTTATTGTCCCTCGGGGTGTAACAGTCTTCACAAAGAATAAAATGAAAATCAAAAGAAATAGAAGAGATCAACAGAGATGTAGACTACACTGGCACTGGTTTTGCCCGATGCCTATTACAACTCTCTCGAGATATCTTTTTCCTTTTTTTTTTCCAAGATGTTATTTTGTTATGGGTAAATTCTGCACAATATTTCATTTGATCCCTAATCGGAAATAAAATAAATTCTCCAGACAAATGAGATTGCCCTGTTATCATTGTTCTCTGTCCATTATAGCTCTTACGGAGATACTTTTGTGTTGTTGCTGTCGTTGTTATGGTTACCACCGTCCATTTCTCTCCTTCTATCTGTCAGTTCCAAACCTTATAACCTGAAAATACAGTTCACATTTTTTCATTCACTTTATTTCTCCTAGTAACTGCTGACACTGTTTGCATGAAATAAGTAGCCTATGGTAAATCTGTTGCTGTAGATTTTAATGTTACTTGTTTCTTATCTTCCAGGTCTGATTTCCGATCCTGGAAATCAAGACAATGCCTGTCTCTCATCTATAAGATTGGTGTTATTAATGTGATAGTTATGTAATTCCTCAATTTCCGTGTTGCTTTTCAGCTTCCACATTAGGCCTATTATTATTCTTGTTATTGTAATTACGTATTCTATTATTATGAATATTATTATTATCAAAATAAATTTGCCGATGTTTTATCCATGTTCTACATTGTCTTCAGGTATTAGACCGGCACGCATTCTATATGTAAGGTAGCGTGCAAAAACCAGGCACATGCCGCCAAGAACACGTTAGACATAGCCCTAATAGGCTAAGACAGCATCAGAATCTGATCACAGTTCAAAATTGAAGTAGTGATGGATTCATACTTCACTATCATTTCTGTATACTCAAAAAGGAATTTCGAAAAAAAAAAGTGAAAATATTTGAAATATTTCTTCGAAGCCATATAGTGCCAGAATTTAATAACATTCAGTCAACAATCAACAATATGGTTAGTGGATAAAAGGCAGATAAAGTTTACAACTGTCAAAATACAAGCAGTATTTAGATAATTCGAGAATGTATCGCTTTCAGCATATGAAAGCAAACCATTCTCAGTGTCACTATTATACCATTCTTTGCATCTCAATCACATACAGCTTTAAAAGCCAGCTTTATACAATTTCAATTTGTTACAGCGTTCAAAGTGAGTCGGTTATTTGGTCGCGCAATCAAATATTATGGATCCTAAAGTATTGTCTTCAAGATTTCAAGATCTTCTTCGAAGGAAAGAAATGGAAACATTAATACAGACATGTT
>JBCAUA010030908.1:0-12305 GCA_038406235.1 Peronia verruculata
TTTTTACCACGGTTGTGGACAGCTGAGATAACCACCACTACAGGAGGTTGAAAAGCTTATAAACACCATAACCATAAATTATATTACCAGTATATCTGATTGTTACGTGTGTGTGTGTGTGGAGGGGGGGGGGGAGCCAACAAAAGCTAGTTGGATTTCAGGCAGTGTACAGAAATATAGTTGGTTCCTGACAAATTTAAGGTTTCCCCAGCTGAGATAACTCTCGCTGGACTTTAAAAAGCGAAATAAATACCGAAACCGAGATAAGAGGAATGGATTTTTGAACATCTTACTTTTGTTATTTCTGGAGCTGTTGTTAAGGCTGACAAAAAAAAAAAAAACGTTCGTGCTAAAGAGTTTACTGCATATCGCCTCCCCCCCCCCTCCCCTCCCCCAATCAAGCGTACCATTCTCTTTTCGATACAGAGGTGTGAATCGGGTGAACAAAATTCATATTTCGATTCCGGAAGATTAGCCAAGTTGTTATGTAAAGGCAAGTCAGTATGGCAAAGGTTACTAGATGTCAAGCTGGGTATCAAATAGTTATTGATGTTCGTCAATATTCATAATATTAGGCCTAGGGGTTTAAAAATTGTACATGTATGTATATTTCACCATTTTCTGTAACTAAATACAGCCACATATGGAACTTGCATATAATTTTAGGCAAACGAATATTTTACAAGATTCGTACTGGCATTACAGTTATGCTTACTCTACTTTCTGTAAGGTTTGAATTTGTGCTATACAGCCAACTATACGAGAGAGCTGAAGCCTAAATGCATTTTTATTGATTTCTAATGGTGTCACTTTCTGTTACAACTTCACTATCTAATGAGACGAGAGGGTAGAAAAAATGTCATGTTAATAGGCAATTGACATTGATATTTGCTCTTGAATTTTTGTTCTTAAGATACAGCAGCGTTGCTAGAAGGAAAATCAAACAAACAAACAAAAACAAACAAAACAAACAATAGAACAACATCACATACATGGAATTAAATTATAAAAGAAAAAAAAACCCACCAACAATAACTATTTACTGAAAGCCATTTTAATGCACGTATAAAGCATGAAATGTATTATTATATTGCATTACAACTAAATAATTCACATTCTTTTGGGAATCAACATTATCTTTCCTTTCTGGCATACTTGCAACGATAAATGTTTTGATTAATGCACGACGACGTCGACAACAACACTGGTAATGATTTACACAGCAATGACAATGATGATGGCAACAAAGATTAAAGAATGACAACTAACTGCTCGTTTAAATTGATATTGTATATACACAACTAAGACTTAATTGGCTTTGTTCCGTTTAAGGAACAGTTTGAAAAGAATGGCAGGGGGGGGGGAGGGAGGGGAGAGAATTGGGGGGGAAAAAAACAAGATTTTATTTAGTCAGTAATAAAGTATTTCTTAAAGCAGTTATGGATTTTTTTTTTCAAGAGTGGGGGAGGGTTAAAAATCCGGAATAATGATACGAACACAACAGGAAAGTGGTCAGCTTGAAAAAGAACACATTGGTAAAACATGGAAGAAGTGGCAGCCTTTGAGTGCAAAGTGTTCAGGGGGGGGATTGGGAGATAGCGTACGGTATGATAAGCATAAAGATCGCTGAATACCAAGCAGTCAAAAAATTTAACAAACAAATATAAACAAAAATATAAAAAATCAGAGATGCAAAATCATATTGTTTAAATCATAAAGTATATGAAAACCTTAAAGATCAGAAGACTACATTAGTTATGACTTTCACCAAATGAGTTATCATTAATCTTTCTTAGTTCTCTTAGGTGATATGAAGAAGTAGTGATAGGAACCACGACAAATTACGATCAGCAGAATTAAAACTAGTGCTACGAGTACACATAATGCAGAGAAAAGTGCACCGTATACATCGAGAAGAAGGAACTGATACATCGGCATTTCTTGGCCAGCGTATCTCATGTAATCTCCTCCAAAATTGAGAACATGATCTAGCCAGAATGCGGCTTCCTTCCTTGGTTCTTTGTACAGCTGACGGAAGATCTCGGATGCTCTCTGGATATTCTTTCTATAGGTTGTATTGACGGCAAGTTCACGAATCATTTCGAAGAGCTGGGAGCTGGATATTTGACGAATATCAGCCCTAAGACCAAAGCCTTTGTTGACCACCCGCCTCGCATTGAAATATTGGTCTGCAAACAAAGGCAAGCAGAGAATCGGAACACCCTGATACAGTGCCTCGTACTGTCCATTGATACCGCAGTGAGACACGAAGACGAGGGTATTTGCGTGACCTAGTAGATCATTCTGAGGAATCCATAATGAGGTCATGATTTTTAGTGGATCAGGTGATGTCAGGTTGATCCGCCAAACGATCCGGTAATCTAATTGTCTAAATGCAGTGACCATCTTATGTGATATGTGCTGGGGAACGCTTGACACGGACGAGCCAAAGGTAACAACGATAGTTCCTGCAGAAGAACTGTCCATGAATTGCTTGAACTCTCCTGTCAAGGGCTGGGAGGGTCTGGCAGCCGTGCCACCGATCAGTTTCGTGTTCGGGAGCATAGGTCGGGAATAATCAAGGACATGATCTGTTTCGACAATGAAAATTTCTGCTCTAGCCGATAGGGTCCTGATGGATATCGGCGGTTTCTCGGGAACAAATGTCTGTATACTATCGTCATCACAAAAGGGAATGAATACCATAAACGCCATATGAAGGAGTGCATTTTGCAATCGCTCAAAGAAGTTCATGCGATCATTCAAGTCGCTCATTACTTCAGGATTACAGGCAGATGTATGAGGAACTCTAGCATTGACCACATCATGAAAAGGGCCGAAAAAGGCAAAGGGGATGTTAAATTTGTATGGAACAGCCAGCATGTTTCGACAGAAAGAAGTCCAGTCCAGAATAACAAGATCAGGTTGAACGTTTTGGATCCCTGTCCAAAATCTTGAATCTGACAAGATGTCTACAGAGTTCTCCCAAGTAATCATGCCAATATTGTACACCACAGATATATCCTGGCCTGTTCCAGACCAGAACTTTTCCATCAAGCCGGACTTGGATAAAATGGCTTCACCAACATCCTCGACGCTTTCTCCATATGGCAAAACATGAACTCGTGGGGGCACAGGCGGCGTCTTGTTCACCATGGCATCAGGAACGGTAATCCATGAGTCGTGACCAAACTCACTCAGGGCGATAGCCAGGCTGATGTGGCTTCGGATATGGCTGGCTTGTGGCATAGGTATAAAGACCACCCTTTTGGATTCAACAGAAGACATCGAAAGGTGGAAGAAGAACACTGTGAGTGCGAGCCATTTTGCTGATCCCAGAGTCTGTTGTACCGGCAGATTTTGGCCCATGGTTCCTGAACAATAAAAATTACATTAAATTATAGCCTTAAACTACAATGGCAACTTTCAGTCTGGATCAGATGAATCTCTTTATTCAGAGCTCAAATACCCAGTAAACAACAAGTAACTATGTGCCTAAAGTAGAAAACAAAAAGTCTTCCATAAGCCCTTAAAATGTTAACTTAAAATTTTAATCCATTCCCTATTAAATCACCCTTTCACTCAGGCGTACAGTATTAAAAATTATTTACATATTTCTCTGATGGAAAGGATAAAAACGATAAAACGATCCTAACGTTCCTAGCCATGAAATCAGATTTTAAATTCATCATATATACATTTTGGTAATGTCAATGCTGCCTATAAACCCTTTACAACTCAATGTGACAAATAGGATGCAGCACAGTAAGACTAAGAGGATTTTTTTTTTCTTTAGTTTACACATATTATAGAAATGACTTCGGTGTACACACTCTTACTGAAGACTAATACTCATTTGTTGTTTATTTGTTTGTGTTGGAATTAAACGTCGCAGCAACACCATTACCGCTATATTGTGCCTAGCACGCTTGTATTCGTTTACAAATTAAAGGCATATTAAAGGGTGGGTATAAATTGGGCGATTAAAGGGCAGTTATTTGAAAAGGATATGCCTAAACAGGCAGTTTAAAGCCTGTTCACCATTTTCTCACATCACATTTAAACTGTGGTTTTAAATTTTGGAATAGAAGCAAACCTGACCCAAGAAGCGTGGCCATGTTTCATCGAAAAAGAAAAGACCCATTAGAGAGCGACTTGAGAAGTGGGCTCCTGATGGAGGTCATCCTGTCTTCACTTTAAGAAAAAAAAAAAAATGAAAACCATGTCCTAAAAAAAACCCTGTCTTTAGTTAAAAATGCCAACAGACCACTTACCAGCTACTCCCTATTCTATTTTTTTTTTTCTTTATTGGTAATGTGTGTTTCTTTTTATTTTTTTTATATATATTTTTTTTTAATTTGTTATCTATTCTACTTCAATATGGCCCTTATTACTATTTTTCTGTTTACCATATTATATTGTTTTGACTTCTGTTGGTCCACTTTCTTATTCCTGCTGCTATTCCTATCCTATTTTCGTGGAAGGTTTTCGTTGAGTTGTTTTGGTCGCTTGTGGGTCGCTTACTGGTTTTGATTGGTATGTACAGGTCTGAAGTCGGTACAATATTCAGATGATCATTATATCACTTCAGATCATAGACATACTAGTATCGAAGACCCGGCATGAAGGCAGTACTTCCAGTCCAATTTGACCACCGCATCGACGCTCAGAGGCAGGCACCCGACTGCACCATGGAAGTAAGCGCGTTTAGCAAACAAACAAACACTAAACACGGAATGGGGACAGGTGCTATTTTGTTATGTTTATGCTTCAGAATCATATTTATTATTGCCATACTCAATTAAAATATGCCATTGATCATAGAGAGTCAAAGCGTGTACAGAAAAACAAAATCTTTAAGAGGAACCTGTAAGAGACCTATTGAAACTCAAAAGATAAGCTTAATATTGCCCGTGCCATGGCCTAATTTACACAAAAAACTATATAATAGTGTTGCTACTCTCAGCTTTACACATTGCAAACGAAAAAATAGAGCAAACGAAAAATATATAATTTTTTAAAAAAGCAAATAAATAAAAACAAACGTACACACACACACACACACACACACACACAAACACACACATACGCACGCACGCACGCACGCACACACACACCTCCCTCCACCCCCCCCCCCCCCTTTCCAAAAAAAAAAAAAGAGAACCAAATTGCGCAATTTAAATGAAGCGTATCTGTGAACTGATAAGATCTCTTTTTAATCTTTCCTGTTCAGTAATTCGGCAAAGTACACCTAAGCATTCTCATCACCACTAATTTGCTGGAAGCAGTAATAATAAGCGAATCCTCAATAAATAATATATATTTGCATTTTAGAAAACGTTTGTTTGTTTGTTTTTTGTTTGTTTGTTTTTAATTGGTTTGTTTGTTTGATTGTTTGATTGTTTGTCTTTCAACTTTATCGAAAAGTCAGGCCAATGTGAAAAACATTTGTTCATATTATTTCTTACAGATCGTTTGAATTGATTTGACTGGATTTTATCTTAACTGAACTCACGGCGTCTGCAGCAGCTTGAATGAACCTCTTGGAATGAGCATGTGAAAGACAGAAAACAGTCTAAACTATTGACAACATATTCAGATTTGTAATGTATATATTCCGGAAATTCATTATGAACTGTGCTTAATCTTTAACAGTGATTTTTACTCCCCGGTCGTGAAAAGAAAAAGAAAAAAATATCCAGACCATTATAGGAAGGCAGTTTTTACACGGGAAGCGTGAAAACAGAACAAAACAAAGCAAAAATCAAAAACAAAAAAACTGATGGGTTTCAAATCTAACCTTACCCTCCAATCATAGTCCGAGCCCTCTCTGACAGCTGTTGTGGAAAAAGCACTCTCATTTCATTCCAAGGCATAGTGTGGAAAGATCCATATGGCTCGGTTATCATATTTCCCTTTTACTCTTTATGTTAACAGAATTCTGTTCAAGTGCACATTTTTGTTGTTAAGCTCAATATTGTTAACACGCTCAGCACCAAATTTACTATGTCTACGTCATCTCAATGCTGTCTCTTTTTCACATTGCATTGTTACTAATGTGATTAGAAATTAATGAAAGGCTACCACAAGGTGGATGTATGGGACGAACAGAACAATGGTAATGATTGTAAAGAGGGGCTGGATAAGCTGATGAAGATACCCGCCTTAAGCCATGTTTAGAAGCTCACAAACAAAAAAAAAAAAAAAAAGAAAGAAAGAAAAGCAATTTAATGTTTAATACATACTTACACTGGATAGACCGATATGGCTCTATCACTATATCAATACAAAATCATTTTCAAGTCTGATCTATCTACAAGCTGGCTTCCAAATCCGTGACTCCGTGGCTACAAAGCAGAATTATCCAAACCAGTCTATAAAAAAAAAAAAAAAAGATTTCTTCAAAATAATAATAATAATAATAATAAAATTGCGACGACTTTGTGTAGGCTAGATCTACAAAAATTTCATCCACTACATTAAAATATTGTAGTTGTACCTTCCAGCCAGATATCTGGAATTAAGTTTCTTTAATTGATAATCTGACACAATTTATAACTGCCTATTTTTCCATATTCCCTCACCGATAAACACTGGGTCGAACTTGCTCAAAGGTCCAGGCTACACTAACACCAAAGAACACATTTCACAAACAGAATCATTCACACCACCAAGATACGGTGTGCTGACATTGTCGCACTCGGTGCGTGCTTTATGTGCAACGTAAATTGTCGATTCTGAATGTGCAGGAAGCAGACCTGAACAGTTACACATTCGAATCTCAGCCTAACGCACTGTCTTTTTTTAGACAGGCGTCGTGTTTCAAGGTCAAGAGTTTTTCAAAAATTATTCGAGCACCGCTAGTGTAAGCTTCCGGCTAAATGCGTAGCGTTATGAAGAAATTATGCTTTCAAAAAATTCAAGTATATAAGCCTGCAGGTTGTTATCCTACTTACGGTATTGATTTCAAGCAAATGTCTACGATATGATGGATCTAGTAGTCCACTGTAGCAAAATTTATGAGATTAATAAAGGAATTAATTATGACATGCCACGAGACGAACACATCTCAAACTTTGCTTGCCTCCCAGAGCAACCTTAAAACAAACAGCATGTCTCAGTAACAGGTTATCTTTTGAAATAAGAAATGGTAATACAAAGTCCAAATAAACAATTAATGTTTTTCACACACACATACAAAAACGAAGGACGCACAAGTATTGTTGGGCTATATTTATCGACACTTGTCTGAGTGAGAGATAACATAACTGACATACTTTGACAAAACTCCTTTTCCCTGAATATTTTACTTCAAGAAATTGCAATTCAGCCGGTAATTTCTCCTTGAACACAAGAGTAAATGAACAAAATATAATTGCTTTAGCAACTGAAGCGTGTAATAAGGGGTTTGTTCAAACCGTGGAAGGTTATACAGTACAGTCCGCTTAAAAAGTAAATTATTTCTTACAGACAATCTATCTTAATAACAGTCCTATTATTATTTTTGTATTCGCTAATTGTCAGTCTTGCTTGAGGTCAATCGGTGTTTGTGCGTGTCTGTAGGCGTATGCTGTGTGTGCGCGTGTATATGTCTGTGTGTGCATGTGGTTTGCAAGAGGGTTGATTTTTTTTTTTTTTTATCGAGACATAACTGTATTTGAACAGAGACCCGCTGAGGCAATAGGTAAACTGCGATGAAAGAGAAAAGGGGAATTTTGTCATGGTGCAGTAGCCTGCACTGCAGTGTGCAGCTGGGCTAGAAGAAAACGGGCCAGATCTAGCAGCGCTTACAAACTATGGACGGACCCGATGAAACACGTCACTTCTGAATCATGTTCGAGGTTATATGTAGGCTTTATAGTTGTCATTCAATAGTAGAATACACGGTTTCAGAAAAACCCAACGGGATTTCCTGCAGGAAGTAGATCAGGCGTTTTTCTCTGAAATTAAATCATTGATGTTGCTCACTACTATTGTCATTTGGAGGGCATCTTAGTTCAAAGAGATATTTCGAGATCGGCCATTATGATCAGGAGATTTTCACACATACACTGATTTGTGTCTATTTATGCTCCATCCCTGATTAGGCAGCTTTTGTATGATGGGCTCTCAAAGTTTGTTTTTTTTTTCACGATGTAAACAAACTTATGTGTAAGCAATTTTTCTCGTTAATGTAACTGATCTCCAAATACTTATAGGCTCTAAATTGATTAAGTCTGTCACTTATAGCGAAGAGTTTGAATCTAGGCGTCCTTATAGCAGGCCAAACACCGGGTAGTCATTGAGGTTTGACTGTTTACATCGACCTGACTTAAAACGTCGTCGTGCCAAAACCAGCAACAAGAAGCCAAACTGTCGACTCTTAAACAAACATTTATTCATAGAAATCATAGTGTCATTCATATAAATCCTAGTTGTAAGAATGAGACAGTAATCAATAAAACAAGAACGACATCAAAGCATTCATCAAATTCAAATTTCATGCAAAACCTTTAAACATTTACAAAAATAACCAAATGAAGAAAAAGCTGCCAAATCTGTGAGCAGTGTGTCTGCAAAATTCAACAGGTATCATCCGATCTGAGTTTCGTTCACTGAAATTTCGTCGTCTCAGAACGAAACTGTCCTGACTACGTATTAAAATTGCTTACAGTCGGAACAATTCAATTCTGGCCACGATTTATTGCCAGCTTTCAAAGAATCGGGTTACCTGGCCTGTTTACAGGGACGCCTAGTTTTGAATCATAAACTTTCTACCCACCGCAAAGCTTTAACCCAATGTAACAGGTTCAAGCTAAGAAGTCAGTCAAGCTTGCAGCCGAGGCAAGGCCAAAGTTATGATACAATGGTATTTCCCCGGGTTATTAGTGAGCTCTATTCGGAGACTGTGTGTTTGTCTATCAGATAAAGAACTGACCATTAACTTCATGTTGTTGTTGTGGTTGTTGTCACTTGTTGTTTACACGATTGAATTTGAAACGGCATTCGGCGGTTATATAATATTATAATATATAATATAATATATACATAATATATCTTTCAAGTGCGTCATGACCATCCAATCCAGCACATTAACGTTTGCCATTAAATTTTAAAACACGGACAAAAAAGATCCTTGGGGAAGTATTTGAAGAGCGTCTGTTCAAGAGCATGTTGCCTTTAAGGTATTTTGAGAACGGTCACATGACTGAGAAACTTTCGCTCTGATTTGAGCACATACTCTGCTCGTGACCAATACGTCATGACGAAAGATGAGCTTTCAGATATGTCACATCACATTAACACACTGGTGTAAGGGATCATGTGATCAATCTCGAAATACTTCAATGGGAAATGCGTCCATTGGTGGAGAGGAGAGGTTCACAAGTTAAGCCTTTCGTTGTATGGACATTTATTTTATCTTTATTATTTTATTGATCAACAATTTTGGGCATAGTGTATGACAAAGATCGCTCGTAAGACTATAATTTGAGTCGCGACGCGATGAAATCAGGGCGCTCGTCAAACTGAGGAGACCAAAGAAACCACGTGTTTTACAACAGTGAATGAATTCTTCACGCAAATTCTTTTTCCTCACAGAACCCTTCTACATAAATCTAAAAATGCATTTCAGAGTTAAATTGCTGCAATAACTTGAGTAAAAGCCCAAAAATTGTAATTTCGTTCCATAGGCTAATATGGACTAACAAAAGTGACTGGCCAATTTCTCACTTAATTCAGCTACAGCAACAGAGCATCCCTATCGTCTTTTTAATTACCAAAATCTCGACTTCTACTGCAGGTAGAACAACAATTTTTCTCATACACCGAAAATGATTAATGAATTCTCTGTACAGTGATACCAATAACTCCGTATGCTCAAATTTGGCGAGAACCTGATTTCATCGTGTGGCATCTCATAATATTGTTAACATTGTTGACATTATGTCTTTGTTTGTTTGTTTGTTTATTTGTCCGTCTGTTTGGACAATATTCACTGCAAAAAATATGAAAGCAAAAAGAAATTGTAGCGAGCAGACCTCGGTTAAAAACGAACAACTTATAATTGACATGTGATAATAAAAGATGTATAAGATAATATAATGGAATTAAGTACAACTTTAATGTGAACATAGTTAAATATTTTCAACATGAACTTAATAGAAAGATTACAATAATAACATCGGTTGTTCAAGTCAGACACTTTCCAGCATAAGAAACACGTACACATCCAGTTTCTTCATAAATAGCACATCAAATTTACAGATACTGTAATTAATAATATGGATTCAAAAGCAGATAAACCAAAACTTTTTTACAGTTCAATAACCCACTTACATTTGGTGTTTGCCTGTATTTTGTACTTGTTGGTCATAATTATTACTGAACTTAAATATCCGAACAAACTCCTAGCTAACTTCACCTACTTTGTAGTCTTTACAAGAATAACGCTTGAACATCAGAGGCACTTTTAGGTATGCATCTAGTTAGATACAGAAAAACAAGAACTCTTAGGGTACAAGTCTTTGTGTCAAATTTTAGGAAGGCGCGTCGGCGGCTTTTCAAGTCCTTATGACTACAAAGTACTTTTTACCGGAGTGGATATTAGGCTATGTTCTTGATTTATCTCATGCAGTATACTTTTATCGCCCTTTAGTGGCGGAAACAACATTGGACTTCGTTTTCCTTCTAGATTTAAAACGAGGGGGGGGGGGGGCTTCTCTGTTGTTTTCATTTCAGAATCCAACAGAATTTTTTTTTTTTTTAAATCATTGTAAAAAACTGTTGATTTGGTTTGAACACATCAACATAATTACATTTGGAGTTTTCAATATGGCAGGAGATTCTATTATATTTTTCGAGCTTGATTTATAAGAATTCTGTTGTATTGTCCATTCATATATCGTCGGATCGCTCTCCAATTTTTCATGCAAACAAACAAACAAATAATAATTCTGTACTTTCGATGGTGGACCTATTTATTATTATTATTTTTTAATCATAGATGAATTCATCTATATGAGATTTACTAAGTTTATCTTGCAGATTACATTCAAAAAGTAAACTGAACAGAGATGCGGCGCCAATTCATTCAGAGTCAGCTATCAGTGCTAACTGTGTAGAAATACCCATGGATTTTCTGTTTTCAATTACAATAAGTACATCTTTAACAGATCTCGTCCCAGTGTGAGAAACATGTACACATGAAATTCATACATCATTGTTGATGAATACAGATGAAGTATTAATAAGTGATTTCTTCTGTATTGAGTACTAAGTGATTTCTTCTGAATTGAGTATTAATAAATGTCTTTACGTCAAGAGGCAAAAACTCCGTGGGAGATTGTTAATTTTTTTTTCCTGCAACTTCAAGTGTATGGCAAGCGTGAGCACTTCTATGTTGATATTTTGGTTGAATAAACTGAATGTTACTCAAAGAAAACATATTTTGAACGGCTTATACTATCCAGTGTACAATTCGAATCAAGCACCCTCGCGAATTTATTATTAAATTATTACAGCATTTGTAGAATAACTTCAAAGATAATAAGCTTTTTTCGGGTTTATGTACAAGAAACACAGATCCATATGCAACAATGTTTTATGCCAAAATTTCACATAGATCCATTGAGCAGCGTTCGAATCCATAAGCCTATTGTGATTTTCTTGCAATTTTATAATATAGATTTAATCGTTTTTTGATCTTGTATGTCGACAAAGTTGGCAAACTCTGTAAGTTAAGAGCGTGTTTTTGAATGGCTAGTCAATGTTATTATCACCAATTCTGTGTATGGACACACACAAAGACGATCAAAACCAGTTTGTTGTGCCTTTTTGTTTGTTGTAATTATTTATGACTTCCTATTTACTTTTGGTTCTTCTGGTAAGAAACTGCAATATCCAAACCCTGTACATCTTTTTCATTTTTCGAACAATTTAGTTGTGAAAGACGAAAACTGTACTTTCACTTCAGTGACAAATGCATAACAAATAACAAAACCAAATTTTATGAGATTCCTCCGGGATATTCAATACTTTATAAATATTACTATCAAATCATAGACAGCATGCCATCTATCAATTCTCTCTCTCTCTCTCTTTCTCTCTCTCTCTCTCTCTCTCTCTCTCTCTCTCTTTCTCTGTTGTTGTTGGCTTGCATTAAAATTTAGTCCTCAAATTTGTCAAGGTATTTTTTCAACCCTCCAAAACAATTCTCCCCAGACATAGGCTATTTCTGATATCGAGATATGATATGTACTGGTAAACAAAAATTTATTTACCTGAGAGGTTCTACTCCCCCCTTCTCCCCGCCCCCTTCCTCTCCT
>JBCAUA010030919.1:0-12304 GCA_038406235.1 Peronia verruculata
GTGTCAAATTGTTGGTGCCTGATGTCAAACTGTTGGAGCCTGGTGTCAAATTGTTGGTGCCTGATGTCAAACTGTTGGAGCCTGGTGTCAAATTGTTGGTGCCTGATGTCAAACTGTTGGAGCCTGGTGTCAAATTGTTGGTGCCTGATGTCAAACTGTTGGAGCCTGGTGTCAAATTGTTGGTGCCTGATGTCAAACTGTTGCCTGAAGTTGGTGGTGCCTGACATCAAACTGTTGGTGCCTGGTATCAAAGTGTTAATACTTGAAAGTCAGACTGTTGGTGCCTGACACAAAACTATTGGTGCCTGATGTCAAACTGTTGGTGCCTGATCTCAAACTGTTGCTTCACGTCAAACTGTTCCAGATTATAAGTTTTCACAGCTGTTTATTAAGTTACGCAATTGAAGGACTGTTCTGCCACTTCCTGGCTTTCCCGGCTTCAATCTGCTGTGTTGCTGCTTATAACTATATCCTTTTGTAGCAAATGATTTTTATGGCAGCTCTAGAATGTTACATGAAAATTTCACATGATCTTAATTTTGACCTGATCTTTCTCTGCGATCATGCAGAGGATATGGTAGTAACTGACAGACAAAGGCCAGTCAAAAAGACAGGCAACAGCACAAAGTACAGACACTAGTGTACTGTCTGCTATAGGCTGCCCTCATGTCACTGCGGGTGAAACACAGCATCGGCACATGTGAGGCTTGAGAATGGCAAATTAGTCGTGGCAAATTAGTCGTCAGTGTTTCAGATAAATGAATGCAAATGCTCTCACAATGCCTTAATTCAATGTCAAGGGAATTGCAACAGTGAATGGAAATGGAAACATGTCCTTTGAACATAGACCCATGAGCAATAATTGAAAATAAAAAGAAAAAAATTGAAAAAAAAAAAAAAAAAAAAATTTCGTCACTGATTTTTACATTATATTTTTGCAGAAATCTCTTGTGACATTAATCCGAAACAATGCCAGGCTTCTTCTGGATTCTGTTCTTTGTTTACCTTCCGTATTTCTGGAAGCTGGTCATGTGCGCAGAACACCAAATTTACGTGACATTCAATGGCTGACTTTGATATGTCTTGTCACAGCGGACTTGACTAGGTGTGTTAGCTTAATGGTTTTTGCTGTGGTCTTTGGAAGCAGAGGTCGGTGGTTTGAATCGCAATGGTACCATGTTGTATACTTAGGAAGGATACTTAACACACAATTTTCCTCAGCCCAACCATCTGTAAAATGGGTACCTGATGTATATCGGGGGAAGCACAGTGGCGCTGCACTGCGGCAACGCTGTCTGAAATGGCCAAGCCAATTTCCCCTCTTGTGGGTCAAGGGATGGCACTTTTACTTTTTTTTTTTTACTATCTCAGTAATCACCAATACGGGGTGTGGTTGTAACTTTCACTTCGTTCGTTTTTATGGCGCCCTCAATCAACTAGATTTTGCATGAAGGGCCAAATAGCAATCTATTATGTGTAAAAAAAAAAAAAAAAGTATAAGGATAACATACAAGAGTTTTGCTTGCCTGCCCTTTGTCTTCAGTACATTATTTTTCCATCCAAAACTGGAGAATGGCGTGAATTTCAGTCTTGTTTGTATGTCATGGCCATATGGTGAAAAACACGGAAAGATAAATTGGTTGTTGGTTGTGCTAGGGTTTAACAACACATCAGTACGATTATGGCTATATTGTGTCAACATGGCAAGATACGTTAACACGTATACATCAAGAACAAGAGAGGAAAGAGAGCGGGACAGAAGACAGAAAGATGTCACCCCTGGAACGTCAAGGATGGCATTCCATGGGAGAAATTCTTCCGATGGCAGGCTTTCATTGCCTGCAGATGGGGGCAAAGAACCTACTTCGGGGCCCCCATACGGGCAGGTGTTTCAGTCAATCTATATCCACATAAATTTTAATGATCTGATCAATGTGATTATCTATGGTCGAATAGCAGTACCGGGAAGTTTAAGTGCAACTGGGTCTGCAATTTTGACCTGGCAAGATAGCAGGGCCATGCAGCAAAACGGTATTATGAGTAGCTTTACTTACCCTTTCAATGCTTTCTCAAGTGTATCTGGGGCTGAAATTTTGACAGCGAGTGAAAAAGGGAAGAGCAGAGTGAGCATCTCCTGGCTGATAGCTGTGGGGACTCGGTGAAGCTGGGCACTTTTTCTCTTTGTGCCCTCCTTTTTCCTGTCTGCAGAGAGAGAGAAATCGGGGAACAGCCTGTCAAATACCCGCACCATAAGCCTCTTGTCAGAATCCATGATGCATTACGATAATCCATGGAGGGCAAGTTAGGAGGGTATATAACTGAAGATTAGCTTACAGAAACTGATGGCACCTGCTGAAGCCAAGAACAGCAGGGGTCAGAAGGAAAACTAGAAAGAATAACTAGCTAGAAGAATAAGATAATAATACATCTGCTATAGGCTGAACTATTCCAAACAATTGTTCACAGGATGGTTTAGAATAGCAGTGACAGAACAAGGAATCTTGAAAGCGGCTCCAGAGGACCTCCATATGGTCAGCCAGATGATTTCATCATCTTAAAATAGAGATAAAAAAAAATTTTAAAAAAGACACTGGCAGACTTCCATCTTTTCCCTCCAAGTGTACATACAGAAAGTCAGCTTCAAGAACTTGACCTGTGAGAAACTGAAAACCACTGAGAGTTGTGTTGTGTTGTGTTTTAATGACATATCAGCACGATTATGGCTGTATTGTGTCAAACACGGTAAGATACGTTGACATGTCAAGAATAAGAGAGGAAAGAAAGCGGGATAGAACAGAGGAGTAGGGAGAGAGAGAGAGAGAGGAGATGTCTCCTCTGAAATGTCAAGGATGGCACTCCATGGAAGACACTCCACCGATGGCAGGCTTACACTGCCTGCAGGTGGGAGCAGACAGCCTACTTATAAACCCTGGGCCCCTGCGGGGGAAAAAAAAAAACACCACGAGATGGACAGAAAGTGTAAGAAACAGCTCTGAATGAAAAATATCTGGCTGTTGCTGGAAAGAAAATGAATGGATGTGAACAGAAATAGGCTGACTTCAAACTCTGAACATGTTGGGGATGGATATGACTCTCAGAACTACAACACTGGAAAAAAAGAAATGAAATATCACATCAAGGACTGCTAAGGCATCTTCCTCCTTGTTAGAGAAAACAAGTGTCCTGAATAAGCTTAAAAAGTAACGAGCTAAATGGGACAACGTTGTAAACAGATGTCTGCTAACTGCACGCAGTTCTATCCCAATTCCATTTTTTTTTCTTTTAAATGTGACGTTAAATCCTTCATTCGAGAATCATTCAGGAGTCAGCTGAGAAGTCAGAAGAAGAAGTATGGATCCCAACATCTTTCAAGACAAAAGAAATATGAATAAATCTCAGTCAACTTTACTTTTCAAATACTAAAACTTTTTCTTATAATAAACAGAGTTCTAGGCCATGAACATGACTGACAAATGAACCAGAGACAACCCATTACTCGACACTGATGGAAGACACAATTGTGTGACCAAAGACAAGGTTGGCATTTGTAGCAAATGCTCTGGTATTTGCAAATGCATCATGTGCTATGTGAATACAGGACAAGTCATGACTATAGACAGCAGCTGAATCACGTTATCATTTTCTTGATTGACAAGTAATGGTTCAGAAGCTCAGAGTAAAAAGGAACAGATTTTGTCCAAGACGATCAGAATGAATGGAAAGTAAAGTCAAGAACTTTTTGTGCCATATCTATCAACTTCTGCAGAGATAAAAAGCCCATGTCAGTAAACAGTAACAGAGGCTCTAATGAAAGGACTGACACAAGAACTGTTTCAGCACTTGTGGAAGGGAATGGAATTTATTCTGATTTTTTTTTTCCCCTCAGGTCAGTTATTTCTGTGAAGAAAAATCCTCATCAGCTCCAAGATCAGTTCATACAGCCAGTGCAGCTGTACTAAAATCTGAAAAATGTTAACATTCATAAACACAAGCTGGAATCAGCTAAATAAAAAAGGGAAATATTATATTTTATTATACATGAGAACTACCACAGTGACTTGCACATCACACTGAGGAGTTTTAATATTATGCAAATACACCGCACATTCAAACAGTGCTTAACTTTCTTGTTAGTTGTGCATCAGTGATCTCTTCCAATCATTTTCAGTCCATTGGCTCATCTGTGTGGATCCATATTTTCTGTCTCCTCTCACAAATTGCCACCGGACTTTTGAAAATGAAATAGAGAAACAAACAGCAGGATGCTCACATCTACAGCAAACATCCTCATATCCGAAGCTGTGCATTCCCCTCCCTCCCCAAAAAATTGGGAAAAAAAAATACAAAAAAATATCTAAACAAATCTGATTTGATCTACTGGACAAAAAATACTTGGTTTAATAGCAATATAAAATAGATATAAAATTGAACCTTCTGTCATAAAGAAGAGAGCAGCATCCTTGTGTTTGTGGAGCCACAAATGTGGCTATATCCAAATTCAAACGTTTATTTGACCATCAAAATGGATAGCATACCATCATTTGTACATGACACAGATAGATATGGAGATTCCTCTGGCCATGAACACTGATATGCTATGGAGCTTGAAATAGAGAAAAGTGAAACAGGAGCAGGTACAACTGGGTAGCGAGTGTAAGTGAAAGATATCCAGAATTCAAACATCATACTCAAAGAACACCAGACCAGGCCTATTCATTAATCACCAAAAGGGGGAAATCATAATTGGTTAGCACATCTTTTGCAAGAAAAAAAATGAAATGGTCAAGAAGGAACATTATCAAGGCCCATTCTTATCTCAGTAACCTGAACAACATCTCTGTGAGCAAATAATTTAACTGAAAAAGTTACACAAGAATAGAATGATATATTGCATTGACTGAACTGCAGTCCTTGCTCAGTTGACTTCATGACTGGAACAGACGAGGATGACATACAGTTGTCTGAGATTGATTTTGAGATGAGCTCAAACCACTATCATCTCCAACCTTGGCTTAAGCCATCCTTTCAGAGATGATGTGAACCAGAATACAAAGCCTATGAAAAACAAATCTTCTCCACTGATTCCAGGTCATATGAAAACAGAAACTGAATTAAAGACACCTCATTTCATGTCCAAAACTTCACTGTCTCATCATTATGAGACACAAGAAGTTGTACTATGTCACAGCTGTCATCACCTGCATTTATATCTGTCAGACAGCCAAGAGAAAAGAGTCTCTATCCTCAAGCTAATGGCCATGAAACGAAGTCGAGGAGAACGTCATAAGTTTGTTGACAAACAGAGGCCAGGTAAACTGAACAAAGACTTATTTTCACCTCAGTTGTGCGCTGACCCATTAGTTTGTCACACTGAGAAAAAGCCAGTCCAGCATTACATAATAGAGAGCATTTACATAGGGCTTATCCCTGTACAGAGCAGGCTCTTAAGCGCTTCACAATTTATTATTATACCGATGAACCCAAAGAAGACACTCAGAAACATTCTCAACTTCCTGGGAAGCATATAAGCGGCTGCCTGTTAGGTGCTCAAATCCTTGTCAGTCTACACTGGGTCGGGTTGGGAAATGTGCATGAATTGTCTTTCCCATAGAATGTAGGGACCAGTCAGGATTGAAACCCAGAACTGTTGACAGTTCAGCATTTACTCTGAACGGCTTAATCTTACAAGTAATATTTGTACCTGGCTGTTTTTACTGTTAAACTGCTGGAGAAGAAAGTCACCAACTTGGGTGAACTTGACACAGCTGTAACAAAAAAAGAAAAAAAAAACTGACAGGAATGTAGCACAAGTTAAGCCGGCTAATTCAGATGAATAACCAGACTTGTTGCGGGCAACAGTATTCGAAATTAGATTTTTTTTTTTCCATTTGTCAGAGCAGCAGCTACTCAGCAAATCAGAAAAACATCAGGTCACAGGGAGTTACTGGGCTGAAAGTTCCTGGGCAAACAAGAAGAGCTGCATTTAAGTTCTGATGGTAGATCTGGAATTAATGACTTTTTCTTTAACCTTTGGGCATCAGTCATTTTCTACACAAAACTGTACATGTCTATTCACTCTCAAGCAAAACATCTGTTTCAAATATATCCCCCAAGCTTTTTGCATATTCTATCCAGCAAAAGATTGGAAGACTCAGATCAGGACAAACTATTTTGCTATCTTTTAACTTAAATATGTTTCAACTGAGAGAGAAGTAAAGAGGACTTAGACAAAAATAAAGAGCACTTAGACAAAAAGGATGAACAGTTCGACGTTCAAGCCTGAAGGAGCAACTGGGCCGACAAGAAAAATTCAAATCCAACACATCCATGGGTACATAACTTGTATCCTTCGTGGCGGCAAAAGATCAGAACAAAAGAGATTTGAGTTTGTCCAGAACAAGCACCATGTTCACAAAACTGTGGAGACAAAGGTAGGTTCACAGAAATCATTCAAACTCACAGTGACGATGTTAGTGTAGAACATCGCTGAACATGAAGTAGGCTGAGGCCTTTGCAAAACACGTGCCAACAGAAACACCGCAGCTGATGATCAATGTTTATCATTTGTAAGGCCCCAAGTCCAGATCAGCACATCATGAAACACAAATCTTGGATAACTTTCAACAAGGAAAGTTGTCCAAATTTTCTAAGTGTTGGGAAACTTATCAGACATAATAATATGCACAGCTGGCAGGTTTTTAAATTATGAACCCGCACAGGCAGCAGAACACAATCAAAACTCTTTAGAACAGATGTTTCATATACTTCCTGCATGGTGATGAACAAAGAAACTATGTCTCTATGACATAAGGGGAAATCGTACTGATTTTCTTATGTCACTTCCTGCGCCTCCATTATTGAGAACAGCTGAATAAATTCTTCACGATGTCAAAAGACGACAGTAATGTCAGTAAGGAATTCAGGCTCAAATCTGGTGTCTTCAAGTCCAGCTCATGAGAAAATGTTATTCACAAATGAATGAACTCAAGTCTGCTTTCAAGCAAAAACAGGAGTTATCTGAATTCCTTTCTCTTACTGACCTTCGACAATCACCAACAAAAGGTATTTGCTAGTCCTAGCTCATGTGAACCGTTTTGCAGGCCATCCCAAAAATGGGAAGATCCAACGTCAGCTGTAAACAGATTGCACTTACCTCTGTACGCAGTCAGCTGTTGCAGTTTGTCTGTCTTTCCTGCACAGAACTCGAAGAACAATTTTGCTGTGAAAACAACAGACCAATGAAAAAAGAAGAATAAAAAGAAGTTTTCAATGCTGTGAGAAAGTTTAATATCCTTAGTTCTTGATTACATTTATTCTAAAAGATTTTCTCTCCAAAACTTGAATAGATCACACAACAAAACAATAACTGAATGAAATTTGAACAAGATATATACCCCCCTCCCCCGACGTTCTTTAAGCCATTTGAAATTTTAAATACTTTTCATGTGAAACACTTAAAACTCAAGGCAGTTTCTCAATTCCAAAGGCTACTTTGCAGTTGATTCAAAAGCAAGTACGCATACTATGATCTTTCTTATAATAACAACACAAAAATTCCTCAAGGAAAGTGTGAGATGATTTCACTTGACATTGACATGATAAAGCCTACCAGATGCAGTATCTTTCCAGAAATCCTTCTGCGTAGGTTTGCCCACTGTAGGCAGCTCAAAACATCTGATGGTTCCCCTAACCCATGTGTTGTCTGCAAGCAAGGACAGCTGGCTCAGTCTCTGCATGGCTGAATGCAAGCTTGTGTAGTCTCCAAAGAACAGGTCAACATGGCTTTAAAAAAAAAAAAAAAAAAATCAAAGCAGACATATAGAATATGAAAAAAATGTTCAGTTTTGCATTATCAATTTTTAAAATTAACACCAAGAGTATCATGTATCAAAAATATGTTATGCTTCACTGTTTGTCAAGTTCAGCTGTAAAATGCGTCAACATTTGTCAAGCTGCTAAAACTCCATTTGATAACTGCAAATTATCTTTTTAATATTCCTTCACTGTTACATATATTTCTTCCCCCAGGACTAAGAAAATTTCACAAAATGTGCAAAATCACCAATGGAATATAACACAAATTCATTTCTGTTGAGTCTAAAACCTTTCACTGCTCTGTTGACGTACAATGTCATAATATGAGTGGGGTCAGATGTGCCATTGAGGTATAGTGTATATCACTGCAAAACCATGTCTTATGGTGACATATGCTGCGATTCCATAGTACATCAGATCCTTGTCATATGTGGATGAACGCTGATGTCAAGAGAGCAGTGAAGGCATTAATATTCCTTCATGGTTGACAATACAATAAAGGAACTGTCAATCACTGACAATTACACAGCATTTCTAGTTTCTCAATCTTTGTGTCAGCACTTGGCACATGCGCTCTAAACTTTGAATATGTGTAAATGAACTTTGAACTTACAAGATATATAATGATACACCCTCACAAAGTTATATATTTACTCACCCAAAGGCCTGACTTGATCCGGAAGATCTCTTCTTGAACTGAACTGCACAATCCAATGCCAAATTGACAAATTTCCTGAAGCTTTCATTTGACATATCAGACAGAGACACGGGCCGAAGTGACAGTTGATATCTCATATCTGGAGGAGAATCATCATAGATTTGAAGACATACCAGACTGCTTGCATCTGGATTTTTCTATGGTGATGGATTTTTATAGTTCAATTCTCAGAAATCTTCTAATCAAGTCATTTCCGTGCAGAGAAGTATACAGCTAATCAAAACCTATTCTACATTTTGTCAAATTTAGAACATACACAATCCTTTTAAAGGTTGACACACTAATGCCTATTAAATGCATAGTCATATCTTTGACAAATAATATGCTGCAGAGTTGCGTCTGAAGCTTGTACATATAGTGATGGTTACCTGGAAAAAGGTAAATCCATGTATATGATATTTAACTTACTTAAGACTCAAGCAAAGTGCTTGTGTGTCCAGTCTTTAAGACCTTCACTGAAAAGGTTTGCTATAACTATACAACATCACCCAGTGTAGAAGTACATAAAAGAGCATCTGAAACTGATGTCAACATAATTTTGTAATCTCTTTTTATCATTAAACAAAAATCCATCACGAAGTCCTCTTAATTCTTAATAACTAAAGAAAGAAAAAAGTACTTCGAAAAATATGATCTTTGAGTAAATATAGCCACAGATCTCAAATGTATACGAATCACTCACTGTTTTTGTGTGTTTCAGTCTCCTTCACAGGCTCTGGCTTGGGGATAATTTTGTCCAGTGTTTCATCACATGATTTCTTGGTCTTTTTCCCGTCACTCTCAGATTGCTCTCTATGTCGCTTGATGGGCTTCTGACTGTTACTATGCACAGTTTTTGACTTATGACTTGCGACATCAG
Source organism: Peronia verruculata (assembly GCA_038406235.1). Lineage (NCBI taxonomy): Eukaryota > Metazoa > Mollusca > Gastropoda > Systellommatophora > Onchidiidae > Peronia > Peronia verruculata. Next base: position 9,393 of record JBCAUA010030919.1, read on the forward strand.
TTTGGCTATTTCCTCTCTTTCCCTTCACTGTCTTCTCCTCACTCTTGTGTTTCTTTGGTGCCACTGTCGAATCAGTGGAAACAGAGGACGTCAGCATTTCCACTTTCGACTTTTTCCCCATTTCACTGTGCAAGGATTCTTTACTGCTGGAGGTAACAGTACTCTGTTTGGCATTCGACACACTGTCAAAAGCACTGGCTAATTCCTTTTCAGAATCTGTTTGTTTCTGTTTAGCATCTAATTCATTCTTCTTTTCCTGTGTCATTGATGACTTGCTTTTATCCTTAGACTGGTCTTCAGCATCATTTTTCTTATCCACTGAGTGGTGCCTTTTCTGATCTTTTTTCTTGTCTTTCAGACTGTTATCCTTGTTCTCGTGTTTGTGATCAGAACTTCTAACTCTGGCAACATCTCTCTCTTTACTTGTTCTGCGTGGAGGCAAATCTTTCTCATGTCCTTTATGGCTTACTTTAAGTGCTTCCATGATATCTGAACTAACATCTGGTTTCTGTTTCACTTCTCGCCTCATATTACTGGTGCTGTCATTGCTCTTTGCTTTCTGTGATTTTTCGCTAGTTGTCCTTTTGGGTTTTGCATCCTTTTGTTCCTCACCATCAGAAATTTCAATATCTGATACAGATATGTCTGACAAAGGGGCTTCGTCATCATACCAGGCACTTTTCTTCACCTCAGTTTTTCTGGTAGCTTTTTTGTGTGATGAAGATGAGCTTTTATGTGATTTCTCAGCAGATTCGGCATGAACTTTGTCAACAGGCTTCACCTGTACTGAGGTAATAGCAGGGTCAAGTTTTGTCAGCAGAACAAATGCATGTTTATCCCTGTATTCATCATCAACATGACCACTATGATGAGATACAGTGGACCCTGCTTTACTGCAGGAGGGAATGTCTTCTAATTTATTGACTGCTGTTGGGGTATGCTCTTTACTGCTTGATGCAACCGGATCTATTACAGTGTTCTCCTTGATTCTGAGTTTCACAAAAGTTTTGTGGGCATTTGCCTTTCCTGGTGATGTGCCACTATCCGAGGCATCAATGGTTTCTTTTACTTGATCGTTCTCTAACTGGACACTATCCACATCTTCTTGATTTGTGACAAGTTGGCTTTCATATATCTCATCAGCTTCATTATCCTCCTCTTCCGTGAAAATGTTTGTGGACTTGTCAAAAGATGAACTGCTTTTTTCTGTCTCCAAATTGATTAGATCATTTATTTCTGACATCAGCTGATCTACATCCTCCCGCTCTTCACTTGTACTGGTATCCATTCTAAAGTGAGTTTTCTAACTCTACAGCACCTCCCACCTGAGATAAGACAATTTCAACAAAATTACAGCAAACAACAGTTGTGGAGACTTTCAAAGTTTCCCACTCACCTACAAAATAAATGCACCCTGCAATTTCAAATAAAAATCTATGCAAAATAGAGAACTAAACTCTTCCATATTAATATTACCTCTAGGTCAATAACAAGAGTATGGGTACTAAGAAAATTAGGGAAGAAGGGAGAGTAGCCTATGATGTAGCCCTAGCACTGTGCTGTTAAAGAACTAATGGAACGTAAAAATCATTTTAGAAAGCACTGAAATAAATTATTCATTTAAAAATCAAAATATTTATGAGAGTTGACAGAATTGTGTACTCTAGCATTTCCTGACTTAAGGGGGTGCTCTGGTGAAATTTTGAATTCTTAAAATTTTGGCCTCAGTGATATCTAATGTCCTTGGTATGAATCTATTACACTCACAAAAATTTCAATAGATTGCTTGTTGCCATGACATTGGCAGCCATCTTGAAAAAAACTAATTTAACTTCCTCAAGTTTATAAAACCAAAGAATATATTTACATTCCATAAGTAGATAGTGAAAGGCTAGGTTTTGTTTGTCTGTGAATCCCGTTCCTGTATTCAAATTACTATTAGGTATTAATCACTCTCGCGAGATCAGATGGGGATTCCCCTAGGTGGGGGAAAAAAACGGGGGCGCAGATTTCTTCACAGCATATACGATAAATCTAGATCTAGATAGACTAGATTCTAAAATCTAGGCCAAGCATTGTGGTTTGCCATCATTAAAATGCAATATTTCACCATCTGATTAAAATATTTACAAAATTGAAACAGCATTTTGTTCAGAAATAGGGGCCTATACAAGGTTTCAATTTACTAAATCGAAATAACTGAATATTTAAATAAATTTAATAAATAAATCACCATTGCCATGTGCTGGTGTTGATCGGCAGATTGAATATCAGAATGGTCTATTTTGATTCAGACAGGCGCATTTTGACATACCATGTAGCTCGTTGACTCTCCAGTCCTCTAGCCACTCTAGGTCGTGTCTAGATCTAGATTTCGATAACTCTACTTTATTTCCCGGCACTCTTTTTCTGCAGACCCTATTTTATCTGTGACAGAAGTCGCAACCCGACCATGAGTGCTTAGATAAGTCTATTAGCACGTACTCCGTAAAGATGTACAAAGTATTTCCTTATGGATCAGTGAAGTATTCGTAATCGTAAAGTAAATCTTTATTGTATGCTAATAAATACTGTGTTGGTGGGAGGAGAGGACGACGACAGCATCCCTCTGTATATCTATGAATCTATGGCATCCCTGCGGCTTTCCTTTGGGGTATCGACGACCCCACACAGGCTCAGATTAAACATTGCATAAAATAACATATTGTGCATAATGTGAACAATGATTCATGATCTGTTGAGTGCTGTTCTCATCGGATACTTCTCGTTCCCCTATATATATATCATGAAGGAAAAATAACGATAATTGATGGTCGTCAGAAATACTGATGTACGTGTACACATAACACAACAGTGTTATGATATTTTTTTGACCACGGTTGTGGACAGCTGAGATAACCACCACTACAGGA
>JBCAUA010030930.1:0-12304 GCA_038406235.1 Peronia verruculata
CCCTCCACCCCGTTCCCATTTTACTGCACATCTAGCACTGTGCGTTTCTCTCAAGTGGACAGTATGATGTGGAATTATACCATAAGTACTGGGGTATCTGGGTCCGTCACCGGGCTCTTAGACGGATTTTTTTATTTGGGAGCACCCAGAGCGGGTTCTTAGAGGGGTAAATTATAGAGAAAAAATTCTGTTTCACAGCAGAGGCGGGTTCTTAGACGGATCGGGCTCTTAGGCGGAGGGTTCTTAGGCGGAGACTACTGTATTTATAAATTAATTTTTCAGAGATGTAGCACTTTGAAACTTTTGACTTTGTGGCTTTGTTTTATGTATTCTGTTTATTCATAAGTCACCTTTTACCAGCCAAAGCTGAGATAGCTGCCTGCAGGTAGCTGAATGATATAGGCAGAATGTGTCATAACCAGCAATGTTTTCTATATACCAGCAGTCACATAAGGTGTTCTCAGTCTTCTAAAGTGCAGGACAGTCATGTATTTTTGTTGTGTTTGAAGGATACTCTTACTCTCAAAGTTATTATAAGAGCTGAGCATTGGAAACTGTCTGAGCATTGGAAACTGTCTGAGCATTGGAAACTGTCTGAAAGAGATTCAGGGCTAGTAACAAAAGCTGCAGATTTTTTTGTGCATATGGAGTAGAATTCTTTGAAAAACAAACAAACAAACAAACAAAATGCATGTGGCAGTTTTGTGAAGTTATTGAGTCCAAAACTTGTCCATACTATATGAATCACTGACTACCAAGAAGATTACCACTAAAATTTGAAGAAATAGTTTTTCACTCCTTGATCTGGCTATTACAACTGCGAATGAGGAGAAAATACTTCGGGTCCGAGGTGAATTGCATGTCAGGCCATCAGCTGTTAATAAGATCAATGATTTTGATACACCAGAGATAACAGTCTTTGTAGAATGAACACAGCAAAACTGTGGCAGGAGAAGAGCTGAAAAATGATGTACATAGCAGTGGATTAAGATAAGTTAGAAACAGAAAAAAAGATACCAAAAACAAAAATGCACATGAATGTATCATTTGAATAATATGTAATACATGCCAATGATATGATGAAATAATGTGTTACATGTACATGTAATGAAAAAATATGCCTGCCTATGTACATGTAAATAGACACATGGTGTTATTTTTTTCTTATGCAAAAGTTGTGGGGACAGTATCTCCATGGACAGCAAATTTTCAATCACAATTTATGGTGCATGTGTATGTTATGTGAGAACGTCACATATGTAATTGTACATTATACGGATACGGAATCAGATGGTAATTCTTGTCTACACACCCACTATTTAACCCCTACATAATGTAACCACTGCCCCTTTTTGTCTGGTTGTTTCATATTGACTATCTTTCAATCTTCTTTTTTGTACACATGTCTATCAGCTTGCTTTACACAGTTTTTTCTAAATGAATTTATGTTTGAATTTTAGTTGTTCAACATTTGTCTGTCAGCTTAGTTTATAGTTTTCTCTCAGTGAATTAATGCTCGAAGTACAAATGTTGCTTACATAATAACAATTATTATATTCTTGCCTTGTCATATGACAAGAGGTGAATGAATGGTCCTTGATATTGCAGCAAATATAGAGTGATATGATCTGTGGCCAGTCATCAAACTTTAGCTTTTACTTTCACTCTTATTTTACTCAAAAGCATCAACTTTTCCATTTCTCTTACATGTACATGAATCTGTATAAATTTTGCAGCCAGTCTAAATGAATCAGTAATTCTGTCGATGTTTCACCGATTTCATTAATTATTATTTTGTAAAACGGTAATTCATTCAATTGAAAAAAGTTTTCAGCTAATTTGACTAGATCTGTCCAGGGATATTGCAGATTGAAGAGACAGAAGGTAATCCCTCAACAGTTTCTAAAATCAAGAGGAAAATCAATAGAATCTAGAAATAAACAAATTAGCCCATAGATCTATGTATCACCTCACAACACCCTGTTAAACTTATAAAGTGTCTACTATATGAGCAATATTTTTGTTATTCAGAGATGAACGTTCTATCAGTTTCTGCAGCATAAAAACTAAATATCAGACTTCATCACATTCAGCTAATGACTTCTCTGCTCATCCAGTGACTTTTAATTCCTTCTGTTTGGCTGTGAGCCATATTGTCTGATTTATTTTTGCCACATAACACTTGAACGTCTCTAAAGCTGACAGCCATGAATGCCAAAGCAGACAGAATATTGTGCCTGCATTTGAATACATTTGCAAAGCAGAAAACATGTGTATTGCAGTTGTTACAATGAATTTGATGGGTTCTCATAAAACTATGATGACAGTGTTCACATGTAACGAAACAAAAGATGAGAAAGAGTCATCAAATTATATTTTTTGAAAAAAAAAATTTTGATTCAAGGTCAGAACTAGCCATGGAGCCTTGTTTTAAAAGTAGTGCATCAAAATCCTCAAAAACACACGGTTCAAATCATGTTTGTAAAGCAGTGGTGCTGTGTGTTTTGCATGCAGGGTTTTTGCTTACCGGTACAGGGATCAATTTGAGTGAATATTAAATACATGTATGTAAAAAGATTTACATTTTATTCTTGTTTGAATATTTAAATAAATGGCATGAATATAAAACTACGTGGGACATGGAATATCCTTTTGGGCGTGGCATATCCTAAGTTGCAAGATGTACTGTTTTTTTTTTTAACTTTTTTTTTTTAATGCCTGTCTGTTAAATGCATAGAGGCCTTGCTTACAATGTATAGCTTTCACCCAGCCCTCCAATCACTTTTATTCTTTTTTAAGAAGGAAAAGAAAAGCCACTTGATCATGCATGAACGATAGCTCAAGAGTTTCTTTTGTTTGAATTGTTTCCTCTAAGTTGGTTGCAGTGGCAAAGAAAAGCCTTCAGATATGAGGAAAAGAAATACCCCACAGATGTTCTGCTATGGCAGGCCTTAGTCTTTGTAGTGCTTGATTGGAATTTTGTTCTATAATGTCAGGTCTTCGTCCAAGTGAAAATGTTCTTTAAGTCCTTTTTCTATGTTTGGTCTACACAGTACATCATGTACATGTAGTTTTTAATTCAGGTGATAATTTACTTTCATAATTTTACTGGAGTGTCTTAAAAGATTTGCAAAGACTTTGAACTGATTAGTAAATTGAATGAAGAAAATAAAAGAGCCAGAAATGTGAAGAAATTAAATAAGTTTCCAAATTTTTTAATCTGGTAATTTCTTTATGTTGTTATGGAGTGGGGAGGAAGAGGAGGGGGAAGATGTTTCAAGTTACCTGGCCCAGGTAATCAGTCACTGTTACATGCAGAGCAAGCTTTATGCATCACTGAGTAATCGCATCACTGGTACATGTATTCTGTTTTCTTTTCCCTTGTCATATCGAGATTTTGAAATCTAGTATAAAGTTTTCACAGGACTGGACAAGCCAGTAGTGGAAAGGCAGAACTGGGAAGCTGTAAGTAAAAAGTAAAAGTACCATCCCTTGATCCCCCGAGAGGGGAAATTGTCTTGGCCATTTCAGATCGCGTTGCCGCAGTGCAGCGCCATTGTACTTCCCCCGACATACATCAGGTACCCGTTTTACAGATGGGTGGGCTGAGGAAAATTGTGTGTTAAGATCTTTCCTAAGGATACAACATGCAACCGTTGCGATTCGAACCACCGACCTCAGCTTCCGAAGGCCACAGCACAAACCACTGTAAGTGCACACCCTCTTGCTATCCTTAGATCGGCCATTATCACAGTTTACTTCAAGTTCAAGCAAATCTGTTAATTTGGTGCCAGTAAAAGCAACAGTGCCAGTTACTGTATAATGTAATGAACCTATGGTCATTGATGTCTATATGAGGTATAAACTTTGTATTCGCAGACTAATCAGTCAAAAAACCAGTTACACAATATACTTCTGACAGGACAAAGGCTGGAATAGTGTAATTTTTGGAACTCATCTTTGGATATGTCATGTCATGTCAAAGTCAACACACCCCCCCCCCCCCTCTCCCCACAAGGGTTGGAAAGCTGTATGTAGATTTTAAACACCAAATATGTCAAAGGAATAGGATATTTCAGAGTTGGTTTTTTATTCATAATGAGGGCCATGGCCATAAGTGTAAAATAGCACAAAAATTATTCTGTAGGTACTCTGAAACATTTCTTTATTTTCAATAAATATAACACCAATAATACTGCATCATTTACATAAGACTTTACAGCATACGGGGCCATGAGGAGTACTATTTAATAATGTTAAACGGGCCTATTTTAATTTACTCATGTAAATGTTACATTATTATTATTGTTGTCTCTCCTTTTTGTCTATTAATTTTTTAATCTTTTAAATAAAGAAAATAATAAATTGAAAGTTGGGCAATTAATTTTTTTGTGAAAAGTAAAATATTCCTTTCCGTTTTCACCAGAAACACATTTGTGTTTTTCAAATTTCTCTTACTGTATATATGAATTGGTCAGTTAAAGGATAAAATTAACAGTATGAGTGTCAGTGAAGATGTTGGTTGGATTCGAAACAGGAATAGAACCTTAGGGTGTTTTAAAAACCATTTGAGGCCAGTATGACATAGGCCTACATGTCTGAGATGAAATCCCACACAACCAAGAAGAATTTTTCAAATTTATCACATTTGTACAAAGTACAAAAACATGCTGTTTGAACTATAGCATTTGGAGGTTTTGAACAGACCAGTTTCTCGACACGTTTAGGGCCCAGATAGTCAGGTGCCGCAAACTCCATTCCACTTTAGCATGGACCACTATTTTTTGTGTTGAATGATTTATTTACCAAAATAATATTTATTTGATTGATCTGTAATATAATTCTGTTTTCTTTGTTATATTTCCCATATATTTTATGAATTTGATAAATTATTGGCTCTTTTCCTTGTACTGAATTTTACATATTTACAGAAAATAAAAGTAGCTTTCACTGTATAATTTTTTCTTTTTTTTTCCATCACGTTGAAATTTCTACATTCCTTAATTTTTCTTTCAATTTTTTTTTTGTGTTCTGTTCTATGTTGTGTTGAACTTTTTTTTTTTTTTCATTCGAATGGCTAAGGAATAAAGAGAATAAATTTTGCTTGCTTGTCGTTCAATCAATTTGTATGTCCATCTATATGTTCCATATTGATCTTGTCATCCTTGGCTCAAATCCATGCATCTAAAAGTAACAATGGAGAAAATTGATTGGTGCTTTTCATTTTGTTACTTCAAATTTCTCCTGTCTCTTTTTCCACTTTCATTATTAATTTCTGAAGAATGCCTTTGCTGATAAAAAAAAAAAAATAATGAAATTTGGTAAAAATGAATGGAAAGTGTACTTTTTCGTCAGAAATTTTCATGAGACGACTTAGCATAAACATGAAATCTACAATAGCTTACTGGAACATTTACTCAAAGAAGTAAGTCATTTTTACAGAATTAAATGAAGGCCCCTACTATACATGGGGAAAGGGTCCTATTGTGTATTAATATAACTGCATGTACATGCACGTAGGATAGGTGTTCTTTCTTTCAGAGATTGGCTGAATATTAAGTGTATATTATGTTATACATTTACCAGCAAACAGACATAATCAGGCACATTCAAAATCTGACACTGCCAACAAGGAAAACAACAAAAAGATGCTTTAGTCTCACATGACAGTTTAATAAATAAATTAATAAATAAAAATAAAACAACTTCAAAATCAGATCAGAAAATAACCATTCCATTATTAAAAAAAAAAAAGAAAAAGAAAAGAAAACAATGCAAAGTACAATTCTTATATAGATTCAAACATAGAAATCATAAATTTATCGACCTAGTTATTGTTAAATATCTTCTCCATAGAAATGAGGGGTGACAATAAACAGAACGTTATAACATTGGGATTTCAATATTTCAGCAAAAATAAACAGAACACATAATACATGTGTAAGTATTCACATCTTATTATAAATACATGCAAATCTATGACTCTCCATCTTTCATTCTCCATTCGACTATGTTATGCAAACCTTTTCAGCCAGTCATACTGTGATATAAAGTTCTCTTCATACAGACTTTAGTACGTATCTACAGATCTGTGTGCAAAGATTCTATACAGTACATCAAAGCTGATTGAGCACACATTGTAGAGACAAGACCGTCCTCCTTCAAACAACTAAAATTCTTACATAATGTGGGGCCAGTGAAACCCCCAGAGGCCTATATTTTGAGGGTAGTTACTGCCTGTAAGACAAGCTTTACATAGGCTGGCAATTTAGTCCATGAGAATGACTTGTATGAACTTACACGATGCTTGCTTGATGATAGCTAGTAGCAGTCATTCCCTGCTGGTCAAAACATTCATAAGAACACGTAACACAATAGCAAATCGCGCCACTGTCGATTCATAAATCATAAAGTAAATTTGCTTTTTCACCTCCATCATTCATGCAGGTAGAACTAGACGTGGTATTCACTGACACCTGAATGTGGTGTATTCATACCAGATCTCAGCGCACGAGTCCATTCACTGACTCCCAACTTCAATCTTTACAAGTTCAGTTTACGTGTATTGCGTTGTTACATATTTAGCCGGGCTCCTTCATTCAATGTTGGCTGCATATCTTCAAATGTTATGTACTGCACAATTAGGCATTCTTATTGGCAATTTTCAGAATCAAACATTATAAGCTTATGAAGTTTTCTCGTATGGGCAGCCTGTAGCCAAACATTAGGGTAAAGTGTGGTCTGCAGGAAGCCTTCTAAAACCACAAATCATTTCTCTCAGTGCTAATGCCCCACGAATAATATGCACTACCATTCCATTGCGTTGGTATCGACTGATGCCCAATCGTTACAGTGTGAGGTATACCCATTGTATCATGATTTGCATACTTTGGAAATCCACGACATCAGCAGTACATAAATTCTTTTTAAAAGAGAAAATATTTTCCAATAACTTTTAAAAATTACAACTAGCTAGATATAGGTGTCTTTCTGTATTCTAAACCATCGGTCTGTTCTGTCTTGAAAAAATAAAAAAATAAAAAATCACAGAAAACCTAAACAGACAGAAGGAAAAGCACTTCAATCTGAATGGAGGGAAGACAAGACCCATAAGTCTGCATCTTACTGCTGTTGTTGTTGTGTGGTGATGCTGTAACACTTGGTGTTATTGTTAATACGTGTTATTGTTGTTTTTGATGATGTGGCTGCTGGTTGTTGTCTACAGCATCGCTAAAAAAGAAGTATCTAATTAATTTAATATTTAAAAATATAACAATAATGCGGTGTGCATATAAGGCCTAACACGCTTGGACATGTTACCTGAGAAGTGGAAATAGTCAAATGGCAATCAGATTCAAAGGCTAGTATTGTAAAGGGAGCTTATTTTCCAACTGAACAGAACCACACATGCATTCCCATTCTTCATCAAGCTTTCTAGGCAGTGAAATATGGCACACTAAACTGCTTTCGTTTTTCATTCACATACCACAGGCTCTCTGTGCCAAAATACACGAGATGACTACGGTCCCTCCCAGAGTTTGAATTGAAAGCCTACAAATAACGTGACGTAACTAAAATATAAAATAGCTCGAAATGAAATTTTGGAGCAGCGGAATACATTATGCCACCTGCTGACTTAAATTTAAATGCAAGAAGTTTTAAAAAATCTCTTGTGGCCAAAAGTGCTTGCTGCAGCATTAACTTGGCTGTCTGTGCGTCTCTGGGTTACAACAGGAGATCACTGTGACCAGCCCTATTACTTCCCTTTGCCAAACACAAGTGGTACATGTATTAGACAAGACAGAAGTGTTTAAAAAAAAAAAAAAAAGAAAACATATCTGCGCCCTTTGTTCAGAACATCCGACCAAGATTTTTCTTTCTTATTGTTACAATTTTATCAAAATGTTTTGGTGATAAATCTTCCAAACATACACTGTAATACTAACAGAACTGGTTACAACGATCTACAATTCAACCACAGAATGCAGTCAGATAATAATTGTCGAGTCCTTGAAGTATCAATGAGTCAATCTGCGTCAAGTACTAGTTCGCTATACATCTACTTTACACCACACATACAATACAGTCACAGCGAACTTATCTCATTCTGCCTTTAAGCCTCTGTCTTGTGAGATTTCAGATCTTTCGAAATTCATCATATAACCCATAGACTTTTCCAATTCTTCTCTTGCCAAGGTCTATTACATTTGATTATGCCGATATTCAAATGAATAGGTTTATGTGCAGATTGTTCAATATAGACTGCTTTTCTTTTTCTCTCTCTCTCTTTTTTTTTTTTTCCTTTGTATGTGGATGCGTCTATCTGCCTATGAGTGAGAAAAAAGAGAGTGTGAGAGAGAGAAAGATAGAGAGAGAGGGGGGGGGGGGAGAAGAAATAGTGTTCCCATGTCTATCTCCTTCTACAAGTGGTATACGAATATCTGGATATTTCACTGGCCAACCTGAGAGTACTGACACCGTAGAGGACAAGGAGTGCGGACACGGGGTAGCGGAGTGGAAAGTCACTGATTACGCCATCTGGTGGTTGACTGTCGACAGCTGGGAAGTTTGGCGTGTAACAGAAATCAAACTACATACATGCACTCTCAAGGTTGAAATTTTTATCAATCTGCACGCTCATAACAACTGCAGCATTAAAAAAAAAAAAAAAGAATAAAGAGAGAAATATGAAGTTGCTGACTAATCTGGCCACTGTGTGAGTTATTTCCAGAGGCAGGCGTCTTATTACAAACTTCTCATTTCAGCTAACGTCTATACTCCATCAAATTGTCCCCTCCCCTTGAAAACAAATTGGATGATACAAGATATTTCAATACATGTACATGTTCAAAATAGCACAATAAAACACCAACAAGAGCTTGCCTGTACCCAGTTCAATCATGTAAGCAACCATCTCGCAAACATCAGCACACTGAGTGAAATAAAGTCATTCACACATTGTTCACAATATGATATGGCCTCTCTTAAAATAAAACAAATATATATATATAGAAAAATAAATTGTGCATTATTTCTCAATTTCTCTGTCAGACTGTATTTTTCACACATTTTTTTCACATTTTCACTGTATTTTTTCATTTCACAAACACATGGACATGTATTTCATTGTTCGATCATATCCGCTGCGTTGCCCCATTCAGCACTCTCGTCCATCATTTCAATACCACTTTCATCGTCATTATCTCTAACCATATCATTTAGATTATCATTTCCATCATCAGATGGGTACTCATCCTCCAAGTCATCGTCATCGTCATCATCATCATCCTCTTCGTCATCATCATCCTCATCCTCATTGTGGATTAGATGCGTAAGTTCTTCCGCCAGTGCTCTGACTCGAGGATCGTCATGAAACCTGCAAGATTCTACCGCCAACAAAATGTCGGCGAAATTCCCCGAGGCGACCGAAGATGTTTCGATACCCGGTAAGAAGTTTGCCTTCAGTTCCAATATGGAGCTTAGCTGTTCGTGAAATGCTGGCGAGTCTTGCTCTGTTGTCATGTTAGTATTTGCTGAGTGAAATATGCTTTGGTTCTGCAGTCCTGTCTGCCCTGCTAATATATGGGTCGGGTTTCCCTGGATAGCGGGATGTGACTGATTCTGAAAGTCCGTCACGTGATATGGTGAACCAGTCTGTGAAACAGAAACAGCTGATGAACCAGTTGGTACAGTGATGGCATTCTGTGTACTCACTGGTTGGGAACGCTCGTTAAATGGGTCATGTATCAACTGAGCCCAAGATGGTACAGTTCTACTCGGCAATGGTGAAGACTGGCCAATAGGTGCCAGAAGATTTACTGGTAAGTCTTCACCCATAAGTCTACATTGGATCTCTGACTGGCTCACAGAGGGAGATGGGTTGGTAAGATTGGTTGTCTGAGAGCTCTGAATGTCACTACAGAGGCTTGCAAAATTGTTCAGATTTGCAATTGAAGCAGCGCTTAAAGCCAGTTGACGAAGAGGCTGAACACGGCTGGTTGAACTTTGTTCAAAGTTTCCTGATATTTGGTGATGCTGAAGAAGTGACGAAGTTTGAGTGCTGAAAACTTCATCGTTTTGCTGAGGATCCGGATGATCTGGGAGACTGAGTGAACTATCTGTGTGACTGGAGTGATAAGTGTCACCGCTATCCTGCTGGACTGACAGAACACTCACATTTGAGACGGAAGACACAGACATTGAGACATCCGACTCTGTCGCTGAGGATTCGGACACGGAAGTACTGGCAGATTTGGGCAGGACAGGTGATATCAAACAGTTTGTGCTAGAAGATGAAGCAGCAGTGCTGATCTGATCTCTGTTGATGAGGTCTGCCTGATTTGGTGAACTGATTGATCCTGCCTCCATTTCCGCGTCATGCCTGTCCAAGTCCATGATTGTCTCGTGGCAAATAACTTTACTAACAGTCTTGAGGTGAGATTGAAGGCCCAATAATAAGGGACTATTGTCGTCCACTCTTTCTTCCTCTGTCAGGAATCTTATCACCTCCGATGCGCAGTCTCTGAAACCCTCCAGGAACAAGTTCTGTGGTGATGTCCGGGACTGAAGCTGGTGGGCCCAACATGGCACTCGGCTGTGTGTAGAATGTGTGGCTTTTTGCAGGACTTTGTGTAATGACTCTGTGTGGATGTCTTTGGTCATTTTGGCTGTGGATTGGATCTCCGATTGCTGGAGCTGTGGACTTTTTGTCTCTTCCAGTGAAATCACTTCAGTGTCTGCCATGATTCTGAACTGATCTGAAAACAGAAAAAGAAATGGGAAATTACTACCACTTGAATAGAAGTCTCACAAGGCCCTAAGCCAGTGATGATCTATACAGCACTTTGTTACTATCATTACTGGAACACAATCTTGCCTGTCACACGAGAAGCTGTGATATGTAGGTGAGCATCACCATATAGGCAATAAACGGCAGAGCATACATCGATGCATAGTTAAGTTCCTATCAGGAACTATTGGTGGGCCTACGTCATTGTGTAATGCAACCATAAACGGCCATGCCTGTGTACACAGGACAGAATCAGACAAACTTAGATCTGAGGATGATGCCAGTGTTAAAAGACAACAAGGGTAGCAGGACAGTTCTGGTTAAATCTTCCTGTTGTTTTCTTTCATGAAGCATAACAGGTATTGTAAGTAAAGAATATTTTCCACCACTGGTCTCGGGTACGCATGCACTTTATTTGTAATCTCAACTACTAATGATCACCTGGTTCTCTGGCAAAAGGGTGAATTCTCCCCCGCCCCCCGCCCTCCACCCCACCCCTTTCTGCCTCCCCCCCTCCCGACACACATCTTTTCTCCCTTCCCTCCCCTCCCCAACTCTGACATACAGACCGCCATTGTTCTCACTTTCCATAGCCCTAACAAAGGCCGCCAGCCACAGATTAGGAACAAACAAAGGAGGAATAAGTCTTTGCAGGTGACAAATGGAGTGACAATGTTAGAGAGAGAGAGGAGAGAGAGAGAAAGAGACAAAAAAAAAAAATAATAAAAAGCTAATACAACAAAGCCGGAGGATAAGCAAGCCTTGTCTTGAGCACAAATCCCACATATACTCTCTGTCATTCTATTGTCTCCCGTCGCCACAATATGTCTGCTCTTTTTTTTTTACTGCAAACGAGACATGCCCTCCGGTCATTGTAGGAATTCACTAAACAGTTTGTCCTCGTAGATTACATAACATGTACAACTACGTTTATCACACACATTGGAACTCTCAGTTGTTATATATGTGACTTGCTGAAAAATTACATGTAGTAACTTCACCCTGATTTTATGATGATATCCAATTACAAAATCATTAAAACATTAGATCTAATAATATTTTAATAAGACAGGCAGCTGAAGTCGTGAAAATACAGTTGTCAAAACAAGTTTGGGGATTTTCAATTCACTCGGTGAACGACATAAACCAAGTTGTCAAAATGCATTTAGATCTTTCTTCGGCTTAAGCCATGACTTGTAGGATTTTCCTTTCACAATCTGATGCCAAATGTTGTTCTTGTACGGAGCTCATGAAAATAATAAATGTATTAGAATTACTTAAAATTCACGATGCAGCCTGTCAACAACACAGATGTCAAAATCATGGCAACTATCAACAAATGAAATGAAATTTTCTCAAAGAAAAAGTATTCAGTCGCTGCGCAAGGACGAAATATGTGAATGTGCAAAGAGCAAGACGGCGCTCAAGTATGACAAAGGTAATGAGGTATTTCGAGAAAAATCACATGACCGAGGATTTTCGCTCACACGCTGATTTGTTTACTTGCTCTGCGCA
>JBCAUA010030941.1:0-12304 GCA_038406235.1 Peronia verruculata
GCGTGGTCGCCTGCCCCCCTACTAAAAATAGACGCGGGGGGTTTCGCGGAATACGCTAATCGAGACAGGTCTATTATATACTAACTGGCACACCTAAATGTCAGAGTGTCCAAATCTAAGCCTTACTTCAATACTTGTATTTGTAAACAATATTTTTGTAACATGATGGCCCTTGCATTTTTTTTTTTTTTGTTGTTTGTGTTTTTTTTTTTTTTCAATGACTCAGATATAGATCTAGATACTAACTTAATGCAGTATAATTGATACATAGATTTCTAATGAGGCAAAGCAAGCGTTTACTCTACAGTTATATTAGATGTATTCTTCATGCACCCAGACGACCCATGTCCCGTAAGTAAAACAGTGCTAAAAAGACACCCTGTCAGCATAGGACGCCAATAGATCTACCTAGTACATGTACTAGATCCATTACTTGAGTCTGGGTAGCAAGCCAATATTTACAAAGCATGCTTCCCAATACCAGATCGGTAAACAGAAAACATGTGACCAGATAGTAAGCCAGCACGTACAATATATACTTATGTAAACCAGGGTCCGGATATTTTTTTTTTAATGGACCTGGGACCGGGTCCGTAACCCAACATAATAGCAACGTAGCACGTTAAAGTCCGGATAGCAATGTCTGGGCCTACAGGGATTTTCTCAAAATAGGGTCCATGTAGCAAAAATATTGTATGGGGACCCTGATCTGGTCTAAAAATAGCTCTGGGTCTGTGATCTGGGTCCACGGGGGGTGATCTAAAAATAGCTCTGGGTCTGTATAGCAAAAATATTCTATGGGGACCCGAGACCGAATAGCAACTGCCTTCAGTTTTTCCTTACTGTGGAGCAGCACATGCCAAGGCCAAACAGCTGGACGTAGACTAGTTTCTACTGATTCTTTTTGAATTTAGATTATATTTCAGGACCCAAGCTGATTTAGTGACTCAGGGATTCTTTTTCTATCAATTGAAACCTGAGATGTGATCTTGAGCATGTTCATTGTGCCCAATGTTTTTTGGTACATTTGGGTAATATTTACTAACATGTAAATTATCTTGAGATGATAGACTTTGTGTAGTCACAAACTTATTTGAATGAAAATTTGGTTTTGCTACTGTTAGTTTTGGGAGTATTTTTTGTTTTCATAGTCATCACAGGAATCTGATGCCTTGATCTGATAAAAATTATTATGTTCTGTCATCCATATTTAATGATTTTGTTCTGACATATTTTCCAGACTAGTGCATTTCAAGGATTATATCAGTGGCAGCAACAGCAGTCCTGGAAGAAAGAATTTGTGTTGCATGATGGACCCCCTTATGCAAATGGAAAGACTCATGTTGGACATGTTGTCAACAAAGTAACAAAATAATTCACTATTTTGAATTGACATGGTTAATGTGTTATTGGACTGAATTGCCTGGTGTGAATTTGTTTAGTCTTTGGCATATTCTAGAAATCAATGGTTATATTATAAAAAAAAAAAAAAAAGAAAGAAAGAAAATTAGAAATTTGATGCTCATAATTTGGTGACAAAAATAGTTATAGCACAGTTTATAAATGAATGTGCATTGGCAGATTAGGAGACGCTTATAATTTGTTGTTTTGTTCAGATTTCACGGGATAAGAAGAAAGGATGGCTTTGCTGCTTTATTTCCTATAATCAAATCAGTCAATGTTATCTGAAATGCTATGAATCAACTATACTTTTCTGGAGTTCAGTGAATGATGCTCGCCTATTGAATTTTTATTAAATATGTCCCCTTAGCACATTTAGAGCTCATGTTTTGCATTCCATTTCTCAGGTCCTTAAAGATATTACAAATCGTTACAAGGTGCTAAAAAAACACAGGGTTCATTATGTACCAGGCTGGGACTGCCATGGAATGCCAATTGAGACCAAAGCCATCACTGATAAAGCCGGAAATTACTTACAACTTTCACCCTTGGAGATCAGAACACGAGGTTGGATATTTGTGTTGCACTTGTGGCTGCTTGAGAGATTTCGATTAAAGTGAATATCTGACCATGTTTTTCTTAGTTTTATTCAACTCAGCCATTAAGTCTTTGTAGCAGATATATATTCAGTGCAAAAAATTGTCACTGTGATTTTCTAATGTATGTGATTTGTTGATTAACAGTTTTGATTTTTATAAATGTAGTAGATTTACATCGTACACTGGTGTGTGTCTGAGAATGAGAAGGATTTATCAAATGGACTTTCATATTTTGATTCATTTGAAAAGTTTTTTGTATTGTTTTTTTTTTTGTTTGTTTGTTTGCTGTTGTTATGCAGGGCATATGTCATGTTTCGATGCTCTCATTCCACATCACTTGGTCTTTCATTCATTTTCTGTATAATCATATACTCTTATGCACATCTTAGACATCTGTATAATCTTATACTCTTATGCACATCTTAAACATCTGTATAATCATCATATACTCTTATGCACATCTTAGACACATAGGGCTTTTGTGAGGTCAGTTCTAGACCGATTTAATGCTGGCCATAATTATTAATAGTTAATATAATATTTAAAAATGTCCTTGTGTCCCTTTTAGCGTGCCTCTGCTGTCATTGCCATATCAAGGTATTAGTCTTTTGTATTTTGTTAGACTTTTTTGTGCATTTTGTCGCAGTCAGCTTTGTTCTTGCAATTCCATGAGCTGTCGTTCCGGAGATTGACTCCACATGTTTTTCATTAATTTGATAGTTTTCTTCTCTGCTGTAGCTAAACAATTTGCGGAAAAGGTCGTGAAAGAGCAGAAGTCCTCGTTCCAGCGATGGGGAGTGATGGGTGACTGGGATAATGTCTACCAAACATTCACACCTGAGTATGAAGTCAGACAGTTGGACGTGTTCTACCAAATTTATGAAAAGGTAAATGTTGCATTTTAAAATTTTTTAAGGAAAACAGGATGAAAAGAAGATGGTATTTTTGTCTGTTGAATCATAGTGACCAGAATTTTATACAGATGCCCCTACGATATAAATTTTACTTATTTTGTTCATGTTAATCATATCCAGTTGGTTTGATATAGTTAGATTTGTTTTCAATGAGGCTTTTTTTTTTTTTTTTTTCTCTTCTCCTCAGTTATTCAACTTTGTTTTGCCACTATTGCAAGACATAGTCTATTAAGAAAGAAAAGGTCAAATAATTATGTGTTATACCTGTTATGGTCTCTTTCAGGGTTTCATCTACAGAGATTACATGCCTGTATACTGGTCACCATCATCCCAGTAAGTCCATCATTTGTCTTAGCTAAAGTCTCATGTACAAATTGATGTTAGGCTGAAATTGGAGCAGGATAGAAAATGGGATGACAAATGTTTGAGTTATACTCATATTATGTCAATAGAATATTAAATCTCTGTCCTGAAAAATGATGACGTTCTTGTGTAGAATTTAGTGTCATTTGACCCAAAGTTTGGACTTTATTGCGAGGACTTTTCTTTTGTTTCATCCTCCCTTAATTCTAATTGGGTGAAAGTCTTCATTAATTGGAAATGATATCGTATGTTGTGAGTTCATGAAATTGTTGCCCGACTTTTTTTTTTTTAGATGGTGAAGCAATTTTTTTTTTTCTTTCCAGACAGATTTCATGTGTTTTTCTTATTTTTCAGTTCTTCTAGAGGGCAAACTGAATTTTTTTTT
Organism: Peronia verruculata; assembly: GCA_038406235.1. Classification (NCBI taxonomy): domain Eukaryota; kingdom Metazoa; phylum Mollusca; class Gastropoda; order Systellommatophora; family Onchidiidae; genus Peronia; species Peronia verruculata. Next base: position 3,663 of record JBCAUA010030941.1, read on the forward strand.
TTTTTTTTTCCTGGTCAAAATTACATTTTAGAATGCTTGTTCTGCATTTTCCTTCCTTAGATCTGCACTGGCTGAGGCAGAATTGGAATATAAGCCAGATCATGTCAGCAAGTCTGTATATGTCAAGTTTCCAGTCTTGTCCTATCAGTTTGATCAGGTCATAGGTCAGTCTTTTATTTATTTCCATCACTGTCTATTGTAACAGAAATACTGACCAAAGTTGCCTCTGAATTTATTTCATGTGATGCTGTACCGAATAGATAGTATATCTGAATGTGCAAGGGAATCTGCAATGATTCTAAATTTTTTATAGACCCCTGTAATTTAAGAAGATCTATGTCAAGTTTCAACATTCTGATAGAAATAGGGACATTGTCCTTGCCTCTTGAACAAATCATTTTTTTTTTCTTAACATAATGTTGGGGCATTGCTGAAATGAACTTGAATTGACTAATTATTAATTATAAATGAACTTAAGATTTCAAGGCTTTATGTAAAAACTATGAAACTCTGAAATTTACTTTATTTCTTTAGAAGCATTAGAATTAATTGAGTAGTTCTGTGTCAGGTAAACTTTACTTCTGTTTGAGTCTAAGTTTTCAAGGCATTGAATTTTTATCTTCCAAGATTGTATTCACAGTTTCTTCTCTACTATCCCTGAGGATGTAAATGTGTCTGATGTTTCAGATATTAACAGTCCCATTTATGCAGTGATATGGACGACAACTCCATGGACTCTGCCCTTCAACCAAGCAGTTTGCTACAATCCCAAGCTCAAGTAAGTTAAGGCAGAAAAATGAAGCTATTCTTATTTTGGTAACAAAATGAATTGTAGATTGCCATCAGTTTGGTTGATTTAAAAAAAAAAAAAAAAATTATCTTTCATTTAGTAATATGATGTAGGAAAATAGAAGATGGGACTTTTTCAATTTTTATGTACAAATTTACACCTCTGGGTTACACAAAAAGTAGGAAGCTGAGCCTACATAGTGAAATTATTTGTATTCTAAACTCTCTGAACAATATTTGCTTTTGGCATTTAGTGAGGTAGAAAAATCTTGGTTGGGAATACAAATACAGCCTTGCTGACATTTGTTATAGAATAGAAATTATATAATTATGCTTTCCAGATTTCTGTCAGTGTTGATGATATGGTCGGTTACTAAAGGATTTGTATGTGATCAATATGTTCTGGTTCATCTTTGAATGGTTCTTTATGTTCATATTGTCGGCTCTTTATGAGGATTTTTTGTATGTTTTACTGAAGTAGATTTCAGATGTTTTTGTAGCATGACCAGGATCATAACAACTTTGTGTAGAGATTACTCAATAAGTCAGCAATTTCATGTCTTGCATATCACAGTTTGTGTATTTTTAGAACATGATAAGGAATATCATGAGCTCAGTTCTTTGTTACCCTATCTCCATTTTTCACATTCTGTGAAGAGTTGTGTTTAGCAACTGTTTTTGTACAGAGGAGATAGGACAAAATGATTTTCAAATTATACCTGTTTAGGCAAGTGATCGGTGCAATGACTACAATATGTGGTAAATTTACTATCCCTTTTTTACAAGACATATTTATCTTCGAATAACCCAAAGTGAAGACAGGACAACGAAGAAATGAGTTTTCAATATTTCAGATATGCGACACAAGTTCATCATGAAGCAGAATTATCTCTAAATTGTAGGCCACAATGGAAAGAACCAATAGTAGACCTGTTTTTCTAATGTTCACAGATATTTATTTATGCGGGATGTTCAATCAAGAGAGATCTACCTCTGTGAAGAGGCTTTTGTGGAGAGATTGCGACAGCTGGTGCCTAGCAAGCTGGAACTGATTCTGACTGTTGAAGGTATACAGTCTGATAGATATATATTTATATCATCTTAGACATTTGTACGGAACTATCTCGTAAACACAGATTGAACAAGAAGACAGCAGATCTCTCATTTCACTTTCTTTATTTACCTCTGACATTGATGTTCATGCATTTACATGTTTTATCCTTTATATTAAGGAGCACTTTACTGTTGATGTTTCTACTTTAGAATTTTGCATGTTTTACCAATATAATAAATATATATTTTTTTTTTAAATAAAGCATTTTCCTTTTCATATTTTTTTTTTTTTTAAATTCTGAAAGATTTTTGGATATTTAAGGTGGTAAACTAAAACTAGTCATGCAAAATAAAATTCATTCCATGCAAACAAAATCTTATAGCAGAATGGTCTTATACATGGTCTGTTTGTGGTTTTTGCCCTCAGGGTTTTCATTAGAAGGTTCAGCTTACAGTCATCCGCTTAGCCACAAAGAGATGCCCTTTGTTGCATCTGGTCATGTGACCTCAGGGAAGGGCACTGGATTGGTCCATACTGCACCAGCTCACGGCCATGATGACTTCAAAATTGCTGTGGAATATAAACTACCCACAGTAAGCATCTATCTCTTCTATGATGATGCACTAAAATAAGTGATCACATAACACAATAGTGTTATGCTATTTTTTGACCACGGGTGAGGACAGCTGAGATAACCACCACTACAGGAGGTTGAAAAGCTTATAAAAACCATAACCTATCTCTTCTCTCAGTTTATCTGATTTCTTCTGAAAGTGACCTGAAAAGAAGGGGTAATTATTATCTATAAGTTGTTTGAATTTCATGTACATTCTGTCTGGTTTATTTCCTTGCACCAGGAGTGTCATGTCGATGAGCGTGGCCAGTTCATGTCAGGTGTGGACAACTCCTTGCTGGGAAAGACAGTGGGAGTGGATGCTGATGAGGCAGGTAGGCTTGACTGTACTTCCACCCCTTTCCACTGAAGGTGGTTAGACCAGACCTTGAAATTTGGCTTATGTCATTAATTCAAGAGAAATAATTGTCATTTTGTGGTTGTTTTTGTCATTCTTTTTATGGATGTTGAGTATCAGGGAGAGATGAAGTTGTCTTTCATGAATCAGAAGTGTGGTTGTGGTGACAGATAGCAGGTTTCTTCATGTAGTATTTCTTCCACTTCACCCAACCTTCCTTTTTAAAGGTTTGCCCTCTACCCTTCGGAGTTTATTTCCTCCATGTTGAAGACCCTCATAGCCAGCTGGCTCCATGGCATTTTCACATTATCCTTGAAGCACTGGATTATTTTACGTTTTTTTTTTTTGTAATGAAACTAAATTTTCTGTGCCGGAAGACAGTGCCGTCATGTTTTCATTGTGTGATTAATGCTGTTTTTACTGAACAACAAACATCATAATGAAGCATCTTCATTTTCAACATGTTTTCACTTAAATCATGAAGATATTTAGTCTGAGCTGCTTGCATTGGCTTCTCTTGTTCTATTTTCAGTCATCGCAGCTCTGGGTCCACGTCTCCTTCATTTGGAAAACTTCACCCACAGTTATCCCTATGACTGGCGCACCAAAAAGCCGGTCATCATCCGAGCCAGCAAACAATGGTTTATCAATGTGCCAGCACTGCGGCCGCTTGCGTTGGTCAGTTGATGGACATTTAAGGAGACTCGAATGGTTGTAGTTGGATTGTATGTCTGTTATGGAATGTAATTTCTTAAATCTTTAGCACAAGGCAAATGGAGATTTATCAATGTGTCTGTAGTGTGACTGTTTGTAATGATCAGTTAATGGACATTAATGAGACTTGAATGATTATAGTTGGATTGTACATCTCATCTGAGCTGTAATGTGTCAAAATCATTTAGCACAACAGAAGTTGTTGTCACTATTTCTGTGTGAGGAAATTGTTTGCTTTGATCAGCTGGTGAACATTTGATGAGATTTGAATGAGCATAGTTTAATTACTTTCTCTTCCCTATACTGTTCCCTGTAGAATGTTAGCGAGACCATTAGATTTGGTTTGCTCTGTCTGCCGAATCTCAGCCTTTTCCAACTCAACGTCTAGTAGAGACTGACATAATGAATGTCAAATCATTTTCGTTAGGCTGTGAGAGTGCCTCAGGTCAGAATAGGCCATATTTTTCACATCTTGAGAAAGGACTGTGAGTCTTATCAATTTTATCATTATAACTATTATTATAATTATTACGTAAAAAAAAAAAAAATGGATGGTTGCAAATAATTTCCCAGTCAGCATATCTGTGAGTTATTATTGTAAGACCATAGTCCTAGTTTTTTTCGTAAATATTTGTCTCCTTAGCCTTGCTGATATTATCATTATAATTATTATAGTCAATAAGAAAAAAAAAAATGGGCACTTTGAAATGACTTTAGAAACAGCATATTGTCCCTGTAAGTCTCTAAACATATAAGTCTGGAAAAACATGACGTTTTTGGTTTTGTTAAACTAGAATGGGTTTCCCCCACTTCCTCTATGAATATCAAATCCATATAACCAATGACAGTTACACTTTTAAATCAGGTGGACTAAATGTGTTTAGAGACTTACAGGGACGATATATATGAGATGTAGGACCATGACTGTACTTGTCTTTGTTTATTATATATGTGTCATTTTCACTGATGTCACTTTTTCTATAGGATAGTCTATTGCGTGTGAAAATCCACCCCCAGCAAAGTGAACAAGGAATGATTGCAGAGCTTTCTTCTCGACCCTACTGGTGTATCTCCCGACAGAGAGCCTGGGGTGTGCCCATGCCCATCTTTTACCATAAGTTCTCGGAGGAACCTCTTATCACTCGGTATGTCTCAGCAATATCTCAATCTAGGCCCAGCATGCCACCGCAAAACAGTACTTTGTGTGTATTTTGGGATAACATGTCAAGCACTCCAAAGAAACCCCCCCCCCCCCCCCAGTTTTTGTAGATATATAGACTTTATGTCAGTTATGAGAATTCTTTGTTAAAACTGAATGGAGGGACAGGAATTTAATACCATTACAGTTCCTATAAATCTTTGAGTTTATTTGACAGTTTAAATACAGGTCCCAGATTTGTGTTCATCCATCTACTTCTTGTATTTTTATTGCCTTAATGTAACCAAAGCACAATTTTCCATGTTTTCATTACAATCATGAAAAGTTCAAAAGGGTCTTGTCACTTTTCCTCTTTGTTCTAGTCTTCCTCTACTTCTTACACTGATATTTTAGTTACTTAGTCATTCCTCTTCACTTAGTGTGGAGCACAGGGCTTCAACAATAGTTCCCACTTCTTGGTCTCATGCGATCTATTAAGTAATCTATATTATAAATTTGCAAGAAAACCCACAATAGGCTTATGAACTCGAAAACTGCTGAATGGATTCATCTGAAATTTTGACACACAGCATCGTCGCATATGGATCTGTGTTTCTATGTACATAAACCCGAAAAAAGCTTATTATCTTCGACCTTATTCTAAAAATGCGGTAATAATTGAATAATTAACTCGCGAGGGTGCTGGATCCGAATTGTATGTCCAATAATATGATGCGTTTGAAACACATTTTCTTTGAGTAACATTTAGCTTAATCAACCAATATACCAACACTGAGGCGTGCACGCTTGCTATACACTTTGTCGCAGGGCAGTGGCAGTTTAGACAAAAAAATCTCCCACGGGGGCCGTGGGTTCTCTTCTTATCTCCATATAAGATTGATGGCTTTGTTCTGGATACAAGCTCTGCCCACAAGTCTGTTAAGATTACCTTTTATGTCAATGGCCTATGTTTTGATGATTGTTGTTTCCCTCAGAGAGACTGTGGATCACATATGTAAGCTGATAGTCCAGTATGGCTCAGATTGCTGGTGGAAACTGCCAACAGAGGAACTTTTACCCAACCAGCTGCTGGCTAAGGTAATGTGCCCTATCACAGTTCATAAATGTCAGTCCCTGATGTTAGCTATCTGTGTCAGTGTCTGTGGATGTCAATTATCTGTGTCACTGGTCATAACTGTCAGTCCCTGATGTTAGCTATCTGTGTCAGTGTCTGTGGATGTCAATTATCTGCGTCACTGGTCATGAATGTCAGTCCCTGATGTTAGCTATCTGTGTCAGTGTCTATGTCTGTCAGTTATCTGAATGTCAGTTATGAATGTCAATCTCTGATATCAATTCTGCCATAGTATGTGAATGTCAACCCTCTGATGTCAACCCTCATCAATCTCTGATGTCAAGTCATTGCCCATGGATGTTCAGTCTGGATTTCAGTCCCTGATGTTAGCTATCTATGTGGATGTCTATAGATGTCAGTATCTAATGTAATGATTTTAATCTCTTATAATGTTTTTTTTTTTTTTTCTTAAATTTATTGTCTTATATGTCTGAAAAGGCGTACAAACCACCAATGTCAGTTGCTGAATGACGATAAAGTGTGCACACTTTGCCTCTTATAAGTTAATGATCATATCTTAAAGTTTAATGTCGACAGATCTTTCCCATGCAGGTCAACAAGAGAGATAATGCTGACTACGTGAAAGGAGAGGATATCCTGGATATCTGGTTTGACAGTGGTGTTTCCTGGGCATCAGTGTTGAATGGTGAGTGTTCAAGTAATATCCTTTACAGTGAGCAACTTAACCATCGACTTAACAGATTTCTTTATGGTCAGTTTATTAACTGTCTCTTCTGTATTTCATATCAATGACCTTTATCAGCTATTAAAAGTTTACAAGTTACTGTATTTTGTCAGTGGTCCCCAACCCCCTGGGCCACGTACCAATACCAGTCCGTGGATCAATTGGGACCGGGCCGCACAAGAAATGTTTAATTGTTTCCATTTTATTTACTATCCCAGTCTAACAATTTTTTTTTTCCTTTCATTATTATGCTACTTGTCACATGACTCACTGTGACAGGAATCTATTTTTATTCAAGATATGAAATGTTTTGACACACGTACAGATGTACATTTACCATTTACTTGGTGGAGTGAACTATCCACTATTCTAAGACATTATTTTTCCAAAATTGTACCATTGAAATTTTTGACCTTCAAACACATGATATGTATCCATATATCTTATCCATATATCTCCAGTAAGGATTATTCTATGGGAAAAAGCTGTGATCTTGATAGTTTTGTTTTGTCAACTAAGAGTTCAGTGGAACAATTGCTGAAAGGGTGGAAGTTTTATCACGTGTTGGATGGCTTCTGAAAGAGAATCAGTATTTAGGAAAGAAGTTGTTTACAGCCGAGGAATAAAGAATGAAAGTTGAAATATTTCTTCATTTAGCTGTGTCAAATGACTTTACAGTAAGAGAATACTGTCATCAATCATAGTCATAAGTGCACTTCTGAAATTGGACAGAAATAAGAAAGTAACAAAAATTACAAAGGGCTGTTTGAATTGAACAGGAAATTTTGGCATCAAGCTTCGCACAAAATGACTGAAAGTTTAGATGCAAGGATATACAAACTAACAAAGTAACTAGAAATTTTTTAATTTTTTTTTTAGGGATAGCATTTTTGGACTACTCTCGTCTTCATCGTTATGATATTGAAAAGCTCAGGGTTTTTTTTTTTCAGTCATAAAATTACTGAACTTTATAACTTATCCATTTTATTGTAGTTCCCAGTTAGAAATTTGTATTTGACATCTGAATTATTCTTCAGATTTTGGTGGTCAGGCAGATGTTTACTTGGAAGGAATTGACCAATACAAAGGCTGGTTTCAAACTTCTTTGTTGACAAGTGTTGCAGTCAATCAGCAAGCTCCTTATAGGTGAGTCATGGTGCTCAAAACAGACTTTCTTTTATTTTGAAGGCTCAGTTGATATCAAAGCAAATTGTTCCACTTGTACAGATTTTGTATTGCATCAACATTGTTTGCTTTAGCATATCAGTAATAAATGTTGTCTAGCAAAATTCTATGCTCATGTTTGTTTTCCTGTCAGAAGCCTGCTGTTGGGTCATAGGAATAAACATTCATCAGTGATTAGAAAGTTGAAAACCTCCTCTTCATTATATGAGAATAAGATAGAACGTGGACCCCATATATCTACCATTGATCATTACACTAATCATGTGTTCATCAGACCATCTGACAATCCACACCCATTCTCATCCGCCACACACACATCTGCTCGTCAGTTGAACCATACATCCACCAGTGGAGTATGACCATCCATCTCTCAAACCATTTATTCACCCACTTACACCTGCATTCACCTATATCTGCCAACTCACCCATCCACCCATCCATCTTGCCATTAATCTCCCTTCCGATTTATCTTTCTACTGATTGAAAAAGTTTATCCTCCTATCCCACTCTTGCAGACAGCTGGTAATTCATGGCTTTGCCACAGATGAGGAAGGAAAGAAAATGTCAAAATCTATAGGCAATGTGGTAGATCCCGAGGAAGTGATTCATGGAGGAAAGGTAATTGAAGGGAATGTCATCATTCATGCCTGTCCTGGTTCTTTCAGACCTCAAAATTTATATGAATAGTGGCCCATTCTCTTGACTTTTTTTAAACAAATGTTACCTATTATCATTAGTACAATGATAAGAGAGGCTTATAATATATGGATTATATTATATGTAAATAGCTTTGGACAGATGGTTTATACAGGATACTTAGCCCTTTAAAATTTAACAAAGGGCCTTATCTATACCACTGTTGCCTTAAAGGGGCTGCTGTTAATGTTAAATCGCAACAGATTGTGAACAGCAAGCCTTTTATGAGTAACTATTAATTCAAATTCAGCAGTAATTTTGAACAAAGGGTTTAG
>JBCAUA010030952.1:0-12304 GCA_038406235.1 Peronia verruculata
TTTAGAAAAGAGAAAGACATTAATGATACAGATGCAGACCATTATAATACCGATAGTACTCTTCTTTGAAAGATGAACAAATTGTCACGCAGTATTCTGCAATAAAGTAGTTTGTTAGAGTGGCATTCAATTTTAATGCCAAAAACACATTTAAGAGAAACAAGCAGTTAAACAAGTTGATCTCATCCCAACCTCCACGAAATTGTTAGACCATTATTGTGTCTCCCTACGTTTCATTACAATTATACAGGTCTGAATCGCTGACGTCGAATAGCACGCTTTTATCAGTTTGAGGTTTCATTATTAAATTCAGACATAACTCTGGAGAAAACGATGATAGCAGAAGAGAAAAGTGTAAATTTTCATTGATCGAATGACTTGATATTGTTATGTTCCACTTTTATTATGTTCTTGTTATTGAATTCAGATTTAAGGCCGAATTTATGACGAATCAAGATGAGCAGGTCCTGTGCACATATGCATATGAAAAATTTACGGCCACAGTGTATGTAACAAGAGTAAAGATTTAACTTATAATTTTTGGTCGTTTGTTATTGTAAATCAGTTATTGGACGACAGCTGTGATTTAATTACGATCGAGAGGGCTTTTACCAGGCGGCCTACCAAGGTCCGCCAAGCCCTAGTTCAGTTGTGCCATGCACACTTTTTAATTCACAGACTTATGTGAAACTAAAAATTGTTTGCTCTCTGTCGGTAGAGCGTCTTTGCCCTCGTGATGTTGGTATAATGGAGACAGCAGAAGTTGAATAAAGTCACGAGAAGCTTTAGGTTGCTGCATTTGATTGGTTTCAATAAATCAATCAAAGAAGACGCTTACGTCAGGACTGCCGCGACAGCCACATTTAGTGCTATATATATATATATCATCATTCAATTTGTAACAAGCCGAACACTAATATTACATTATTGGAACTGGTAGAGGGGTGTAGCCTTGAACCAGGCCTGGCCAGGTGACCCACTTAATTATAACATGGGTGGACAGACATGCCGTCCGACAGACCGACAGACAAACTGAAGGCCGACCCGTCCGGCTTTGAAGTCGTTAACTCACCCGTAAGAAGAGCTAAACGGTCGTTGAGGGAGTATTTATAGTAGAGCCAGTGCATAGAAGCGTATGCTAGTCTGCAGCAGATACACATAGGCATGGGAAGACAAACACGCGCAGAGACATATACTCAAACACTCTAATCGACAGACAGATACACACACACACGCACACACACACACATACACACACACACACACACACACACACACACACATACAGAGAGAGAGAGAGACATATTACATGCACGCACGGCACACATACAGGCACACACAGAAAGACACGCACATACACATACTGACTCACATCCACACACATGATGACACAGGCTTGTTCAGTCCTCATGTGTTTTGTATGCATGTGTGCATTTTAATGGGACTCGGGACAAATATTATTTATTCCATGTAGCCTACATATTTATTTCAATATGTTGTGGCAGGTTCATTGCTAAAGCCTGTCTTATTTTTTGGAAGAGAGAGCACAGTTACTTGTGCGCTCACCTTAGTTTTCCATCTGCAGCCTGGTCATTTATTGTCAAGTTTTGAACACCTTACATGCCTTTGTTTGAACACCTTATATGCCTTTGTTTGGATGATGATGATGATCACAGATTCTTCCTGTCTGAGGATTTCAACGATCCTGATCTGAAAACATTGGCTGGTGGTTGCATAGGCTAATTTCTTGAACTGTTGATCGTTTGATCACTATTTTGTCTCCCTAGATTATACATGTAAGTCTGGATATCTGATGTCTAACCTAGTGTCCAACCACTAACATTTCATTATTTGAAAGAGAAAAAAATTTAAAAAATCTCACTTTAGAGCATTCTTTCCAAAACATGAAAAACTGAGTGCATTTTCCTTAGGTGGTTTAGTAGTCGTGACCAGACGTTTGCGTTTCCTCAAATTGTCTTGGAGATGGTGGACCTAATGTGATAATTGATGATGAGCTTGCAAAAGTGTACCCGTAAAAGAAGAACTTTGTCATGGACATAATTACGATCTTTGTCCTAGTGTGAGAACGATGGATCGAGAGGCAAATAGCAAAATCAGGAATAACTATTTTAAAATTGATTCTGAATAACTGAATTAGCAAATTTCATCTTCCCAGCTGGATGCAGAGGATACTTCCACGCAAATTTCTGGATAATCCGTGAACACACATGTTTCAGAACTACACTGGTTTCCCCGTTTACTCTACTGGGCAAACTGAAATCTTTGTATCAGTGTCATATGTCCTATTGCACAGTTAGTTGATCTTTCAAGGTTCCAGGCTCATTCCGCATTGTGTATTGTTTTCTTTGTGTAAACTGTTTGTAAGATGTTATGCACTGCATTTTTAACCATCCATAAAACCTAATTTCTTATCATCATTTCTCAGTCAGTGTTGTCTCTATTCTGTATTTTGGCCCAACTGTAAGATTCAAACAGTGTGACCGTATGTATGTCATTGCCAGGATCTGCCACGTGCGTCGCTGTTTTCATTTGCTCCTGACTGTCCGTCTTTGACCATGGTGTTTACACGGTTTCGTTATTTGAAAGAAAGATGGAATCGACCATTTCAACTTTCAATTCTGGTTTTTACTTCCATCTCACCTTTTCAATTCTCTTACCAAAAACTTCGGTCTGGTTGTATGGTTCAGTTTGTGGAATTGGAATTTATTCATTTCAGTTTATTTTTTGTTGGTCTGTTAATTATACTGTCTATTTGCAGTTGTTTTTCATTGCACGAGGCCCTCACAGAATACTTTATGCTTTTATAACGATGAACACCTAGGTAGAGTTTCGTTCCTTTCATATAGTCCATATCTGCATCTATAAATTGCATAAGAAACATTTTGATATTTAGATATTTTGCAAACATAGTGAAGATGTAAGTATTCCAAATAATAACAATAATAATAATTTACAGAAAGATACAAAAAGTATGTTAAATATACAAAACATTTTTTTTTTTGGTAATAAAAAATAATATTATTAATAATCAGAATAATAGAGCATATCTGAGGCTCGAACCCTCAGCGGTAGTAATATCAGTCTAATCACTTGCCCATTCGGCCACAGATAACTGTGGTTTTCCAGTAAAAATTAAATTATAGCTTATCACAAGATATGGGTCCAAAACGACACAGATGGTCAATAATCATGTCTCCTGTCCTTTATTTCTCGCTTTTTCTCATCCATTGTCCAAATTTGTCAAATATGGACATACATTTTTGAGACATTGTGGAGCTTTACAAAGTAATATATCAGATTACTCTCACTAAACTATAAAAATCAATGCAAAACACAAAATCTGGATCACCAAGTCGAGAGAAAAATTCTCGATCGGAAATCAATAATTGACCGTCATTCCCTTTCTCCTTTGTAATTTGGTCCAGACAGACATGAAAAGGATCCATGACTCGGGGGAAATCTAGATCTAGATCTGATTCATAGCTATTTAGATTTAGGGTTACCAGAAGTCAAATTCAAAAGCAAGTATCATCAATGTAGATTATCTAGATCCGACCGGGTGCCACACATGGGATTCACTACCCTTAATTGCCCCAATGCTTATAGCCTTATTGTTGTAGGATGGAGATTTTGAGTCCCGAAGACCCGGCTCCTCCAGAAACGTGTCAATAAACCTTTCTAAGTTCACGTTCACCGTCATCATTCTCCTTCGTTCTGGTACAATTGAATGAAAAGTACGAAATGCATTATCCGAGTTGAATTGCGAAAAATGGAACGGGAAAACGAACCGAGTCGATTCCTATTTGTATTCAATTAACAAAAGATAATAATAAAAATTCAGGAAATGGATTTCGGAAAGTTGAGGACGACTATCTTATTGGCAACGAAACACAAATATAATGCTGCATGAATTTTGCGTTTTCTGCGTCATGTTTTTTTTTCCAATCAGATCTCATCGTTCTTTTGATATAATAATAATAATAATAAATAACATCTATTTTATGCTTATTCCCTCACACTATATAAGTTCTGAGCACTTTACAATCCATTATTACCCCCCGAAAAACCCACAGGAGACACTCACGGACAACCTCAGCTTCCTGGGAAGCATACAAGATGGCTGCTTGTTAGGCGCTCGAAACCTTACCACTCACAATATCATTCACTGGGTTGAGTCAGGAGATGTGTGTAAATTATCTTTCCCAAGAAAAAGCAGGACCTTTAGATACCGAGTCTGACAGCCCAACCATTAGCCCACCGACACCACATGTGGTGTATAATGTGGTTCAAGCTTCCTTCCTTAATCCGTCCTTAATTCACAATGACAGCTGTTTGCTCTCCCCCCTGACACAGAGCGAGAAGGAAACAAATTGACCCTAATAACTGCCAGGAGATCCATCCAGACATATGCTTTTTTTTTTTTTTTTGGTAAGAAGCTTGTAATATTTTTTCTTTGACACCTGGCGAGAAGAGAAATAAGTGACTCCCAATTACTGCCAGAACATCTGCATGTTCGTTCCCAGACAATGTCATGACAGCTCCTTATCTTTCTACTCCTGGCAAGTTGAAGAAGAAACATTAATAATCCTTCAATGCCATAATCATGAATATTCATGGAATTATGTCTTTTTATTTAGATAAATAATTCTTCAGTAACTCTGTATTATTTCTGAGATTAAAAAAAACTTCACATCATTCTGTTCAAATCGTGAACAATGATTCCTTTCATAAAGATGATTAGACAAATTTACCTGCTCTATTTCTGTTCAAACTAAGAATATCTTGACGAGGGATTGATCAAATTAAATAAAACCCCGGGAATGAAGAGCATGATCATGGGTTACAGTCTTTTACAGCTGGAGACAGGCAGATCATTTGCTGCGAAATGGATTCTCGTATGCGAGGGAAGGCCAATTTTTGATATATTAAGTATTGACTAATGCTGCAGGGATAGGGATATGCCCCGTTTTCTAGGATCCCCCTCTTCTGGACGAGTTTTATTGCGCTCGAATAATGCCGATGTGCCTTATTATTAGACTGTTGTCTTCAAAGTCTTTTAGTTATAACATTATGACTTTGTCAGTCGAAAATAGACATTGTTCGTAAAGATAATCTGGTAGTTTCTTTCATAAAAAGTTTACTCAAAGTATAGCAGTTACAGTTTGGAAATCAAAGGTTTATATGTTTACTAGACTGAAATCCGTCCATATCTTTAAGATTTCCAGACCAGTGGATGATTTTTTTAACGCACTTTCAAAGAGGGAACTGAGGACATATTCGATAAGATCCTCTGGAAACGCCTCGCTCTTAATCGCTTTGAGCCAGGTGAGGGATTAGCATGTGTTTAATATGGAAACCTTAGGGGTGATCGGGCAGGATTACGCCAGACTGGGGCGCGTATCCTAGAGCTTAGTAAATCAAGGGAGATAAACAATGAGTAAGTGCCAGGTTATGTGTTTAGACACACAAAAAGTCAAGGGTTCTCTGCCTCTGAGCCATTGTAATCTGATGTCAGGCCTCTTTATCAATAATATAATGTTACAGTCTTTCCAAGCCATGCTGTCAAAGGACAAGTTAAAGACATACCTACAGTTCATGTGGAAGACAAAACATGGACCTAGCTCTTGAGAATTCATAACTTTAGGTTAGAGTGTGTCCACTACTCTTTTGGTTTCACACGAACATAGTACAGAAGACTGAGGATGTGTAAACCTGTGAAAATTAAATATCTTTTTTCTGGAACTCTTGAACATCATAATAAGGATGATTTTGCTCTTGTGGTCTCATCCTCTCAAAGCCCAAGAGCAGTTTTCAGACATTAAGGTTCTTTCCTGATGTGGCTAGGAAATCATCATTTGCCTGGACGTTCGCACTCCATGCTCTTACTGATTAAACCTCTGTAAATGTTGTTTTATTTAAGGAAATCCGCACTTTCCATCACCGTGTCTGGTTTGGTGGTTTTGTCTACGTATTTTGTGACCATATTCCGGAAGATTAAGTGTCTGCTGCTCTTGATGAAACTGGATTCATCGACTAGGATCATGGTACATGGTGTTTGCCGGTGTTGTCTTTCGTGTCAACTCGCTTCGTGAACATAATTATGATGCGAATATTGAGGATAAAAATGGTGTTGAATGGAAGAAATTCTTTTGAAGGATTGTAAGAGCACAGGTATGTTTTGTAAAATAAATTCAAGGATCTGTACCAGGTCAGAAGAAAACGCTTTTTCTTTCTAATGATTTCATCGTATCCATGATGTAATTTGAGAGTAACAGAAATCCTCGACATATTTCATGAATATAATACTATATTATGCATATTCTTTAAAGGTGCTTCTGGGAACGATATTCATTCAGTGGGATGTATGTAACGTATTCTTTTTATGCTTTTTTTTTTTTTTTTGGTCCGTTTCTATTCATTTCATCAGCATTTTTTGCTATGGTCACATAGATCCATGGGAAAATATTCTACAAACTTATCCCTTTCTTGTTCTGTTAACGGTCATGATAAAGAAACGATCTAGAATACAAATGCGTAGCATTACTGTACTATGTGGTTCGTGCGCTTTATGAGTGATCTGTGTGCGTGTATCTATGTGTATTTATTTATGCTCAGGCAGAAAGTGGGCAATAAAACGACTGGAATTTTAAGCCACTCCGTGCTGTCCCTTCTAGACACTATATAAGCGTAATAAAAATAACAAGGGCATTTCTGTCCCTACAGCTACAAGATGGCATTACCTAACTGTCATAAAAGTTAACACAAGAGAGTGATTCGCCTTATAGGACATTATTGTCGTTGTTGAACGAAGGAAAAAAGGCCGTAAAAGAAGGAAAGGAAGGGGGGGGGGATGAGGAGAGAGAACCCATCAGACATTACATTTTATTGTATCTAGACTTAGTTAATATTGTGAGTGGTGCTGTTCAGTAGCCGAGAACTAAAGGCAACTGAGAAAACCGAATAAAATTGTCACCTTTATCAGTTTGTCCAGGAGTTCGAACATTTTGTGTCTGTAAGTATGAATTTCATCATTACAAAAACCTGATAGAGCGAGGAGTCAATTTGTTATTGTTTGAAGTGGGGGTCTTTAAGTTTGTTTTCTGTTTTTCTTTCAGTGCCAGAAATTCTGAACTGTTTCGTGATGTATCCCCAGAGTATAATTTTCCATGTCTGACCATACCCACGAAAAAAGTTGGCGAGAGAATTCACTAACACAACAATAACAACATCAAACCAACGACAACAACAATAATATCAACAAAAACAAACGCGCCATCCTGTCTATTATAGTATGGTTTATTCTCAAAAGATGTTTGTATTTGTTCTCAATGTTGAAATATCTCAGGCCTTATCTCCTTCAGTCAGTTTTAGAACGGAAAGAAGAGGATAGAAGTTAGTAAAATTTTACAAAGCTCTCAAATAATTAATTCCAAAAGTGTCAAGTGACCAACATTGTTTGGTGGTCGCGCTTTACATTGTATGTTTGAATTCCTTTATCAAGAACATAACAATGTGACAATAAGACACTCCTTTCACAGCATCGCGGAGTATTAATTGAAGTTGCCTAAATGAATTAAAGTCGTCATAGACTCCTTGATTCTCAAGCACTTTCCAGTACAGGCTTAAAAGCCTCTATGTCAGTGACGGTAAGTCTCCGTGGGAATGTCATTTAAATGTAGATGATATCGCTGACTCGTCCTTCGATTAACAGGCAGACCTCAGGGTTCCTACACATTGACATGGCATGTGAAAAGCCTCTCAACCAAGTATCGTTTTTACATTGCTAAAACCATGATTATTGTATAACGTTTCTTCTGAAACTATCAGGTCTGTGAGACCACAAGTTTTACGCGGAATGAGCCGGGCATCTTTTTTATCAAAAGCTCAGAGTAACTCAACAATCATGTGCGCTAGTGGTGGTTTGAATATTAAACTCTTTTTTTTTTTTTTTTGCCAACGCACTATAGAAGACCCCACTCGCCTTCTTGGTAGAACTGAAAGACACCAACTTTATGATTGTGACAAGAATCACAGAATATAAACAACCTTAATAGTACTACTGTAATTATAATACCAACAACTTCAAGCATCCACGTATTTCTCATAAGCCTACGGTAGAGAACAAAATATCAACGACATAGTTCCACTAAAACGCACTGAAAAGACGAGATTACAAACACCCACATATTTATACATTCATCCATATTCATCCACATACATTCACGCACAAACACAAAGATTCTGTATCGCTATTCCTCTATAGATCCATTATAAAGGCATGAATTATGTATTATGAGAGAAGATTTACCCTCAGGGCTGCTGTCACTTTATTCCTAAAGGACTCAAATTCAGAAAACTTTAAGGGCCATTGTAATAATGCATTGGGCTTTCGGGCTGAAAGACAGAAACTTATTTTCATATAATTATTGTTATTCAAGTCCTGGTGTCACATACTTTTGTCCTGTCTTTTGTTTTGATTTTTTTTCCGGGGGGGGGGGGGGGGGGGGTGCCTCAAGGGACATACTTTTCTGGTTTGCCTCGTTCACTGTAATTGTCAAGCAGAGATTCTTCTCTCCGAGAGAGCTTTCTAGTTTCTGGTTTCAGACTGTTAAACTGTCTGAGGTTTAATCTCTAGAAAAAAAAAACTTCTCTCTCTCTCTCTCTCTCTCTCTCTCTCTGTGTGTGTGTTAGTGTGTGTGTTGCGTGCGTGCTTGCGTGCCGAGTCCGTGCGTATGTATGTGCGTATGTGCACGTGTGTGTGTTAAGGGGGGGGGGGGTTAATCGGTGTGACAATGACGAGAACAGAGGACAATACACATAAATATGTCTTTCATTCTCAGTGAGAGAATTTTGGCAATATCACACGGAGCTCTTTGCCAAGAATACAGAACAAAAATGCCATCCATTTTCTCTCCCTTTTTTCTCTCTTTCAAATTATGACTGATCTGTTGGATTGATATATTCGGTAATTTCAGATACATCAGGAAGAGATGAAATGTTTAGATAATCCTTGTGGACTTGGAAGTAAGATTATTGTCGTCATTTTTAATTTTTTTTTTTTTTTTGTGTGTGTGTGTCTGACGTTATTTGATATATTTTGAAGACAGACAAACAAACAGACAGACACATAGTCATTCAGTCAGATACACACACACACACACACACACACACACACACAGGCACGCACACGCGCACACACACAGATAGGCAAATAGGCAGACAGATATAGACAAACAGACAAAAAGATAATGTTTGAGATAGTGTTTGACCCACTACTACATAATTATGTTGACCGTTACATTTCAAACGAACCCAGGACCCTGGCAACAGTCTTCCCTTCATCGGTTTCTGTTCTGTCTAACGCCTCTCTGGTATTTTTATCTTTCTTGAGGACAGTAGCTAAAGAAACGTCTGGGGGCTGTGTGTGCTCACGCGTAACCCTAACCCTTGACCTCTCCTGTGAGGACACCGGGCATAGGTTGTCTCGCTGACCCCGCGCAGGCCGTCACCTCAACAGGTGTTTCTGGCCTCAGCTGTCAACTACTGCATTTTCACAAGGAGGCAGTTTAAATGGTAACTCGATAATGTGCGATAACCAAAAAAAAAAAAAAAGGGGGGGGGGGGCGGCATGGTTAACGTGAAATATGATTTTAAAAAAAGATGGCTCTGTATGGGGCAAAATAAGATGTGTCTGCAGCGAAAAGACCGAAAATGAACAAAAGAAGAGGAAGACTAAAGGAGGCTGACAAGAGAGAGAAAGAGAGAGAAAGACAGAGAAATAGAAGTTGCCCTGTTTGACATTACCAACAGTTGGCAGCTGGTTGGAAGTTATGCTGAGGATATCATATTATTATAATTCTTTATCTGCCCGCTATGGCGTCTCTTACTCGCCACCAGTAGGGGCTATTCTGAAGACAGCTTTCTTCTCCACATGTGGAAGACCGGATTACTATAGATAGTAAACATATATTTTGTGGAAATTTTTCAAGTGATAACCTCTTATTGGTAAAGCATGGACTATAAAGCAGTCGATGATGCTACTTTTTAAATTAGTGTCTATTTGCAGATAAATCCCCGGTACAGTATCCGAACTTCTTAAATTCTATAACAAAACTACTATTCAGTCTTGTGAACTGCTAAGACTATATGATATAAAGACGAGTAGAGACCCATGGAATGACTTTGTAATATTGTCTCAAGATCGGGATGCACAGAGGTCTTTGGTCCATGGTACTGAAAGAATGATAACAGAGCGTTATTATTATTATTTTTTTTTTCTGTCTGTAAGTAGCAAAAAAGCTAGTGGAATATTTATTTTGTATCACAGAGAATAATTATGCTGATTGAATGACTTAAATCATTGTTGACGACGTCTGGATTGTCTTCCCTGACGCAGACATGAGTCCGATTTGTTCCTAATTCTATTGAACATAATGTAGATCAAGATTATAAAATAAATATGCAGTGATCATGTAATGCATTCTGAGAGAATGGACTGGTGATTTTCCCACACAGAGGATTTATACTCCGATGGTGAGTAATAGTGACTGCCTGCCAGGTGACGTAAATAGTTGACCAGCTTTGAACAAATTCTTAGCAGGCCTTTGCTCAGAATTGTTCGTGAATAATGCTGATGTTTACAATAGTCTAGTCGAAATAGCAAGACTTTACCATTCTCATTTGGTAAAAAATGCTTGACAGCAATGCTGGCATTCAGAAAAAAATCTGTTGATAGAGTGAAGGGGCTGGCGGCCAGACGTGACTATGTATGACTGCTGTCCATACGCTCCTGGGCATACAATACAATAAGTGAGAGTATAGAGTATGTGGTGTGTGTGAAGATATGAGTGTGCATACTTATGTGTATGATTGCTATCCCCGTATAGTGTGAGACCTGATGTGTAATGTTTATGTGTCTGTGGGTATGAGATAGTTTGTCATATGAGATGTTCAGCCAGTGTTCACTCATGGCATTGGTCTCTCTTTATTAGTGAAAGCGATCATAATGAGATCTTTTTTTAGGCCATTTGTCCGTAGCCAGCGAAATCTGGATGATCTATCACTGCATTTAGAGATCCGACTGAGTCAGAAGCTGGCCGAATGACTACTCTTTTATCTCCTTAGAATGGGCATATGAGAGAGAGAGAGAGAGAGAGAGAGAGAGATACTCAGAAACAGTAAAACCTTAAAAGAAAAAAAGAATATTTTGAGCAAAAAAACTATTTCAGCCCCCCCCCCCCCTCCCCTTTCCTCAATGCACTTTATAGACACGCCCCATCTCTGTGAGAGTCCGATCTTAGAAAAAGCCGCAACCGGAAGAAAGAACGAAGGGCGGAAAGAACACTGATGGAAAAATAAGAAAGAATAATAAAGAAATGGGAAAGAAAGAAAAGGAAAGAGAGGAAGAAAGAAAGGAAAAAAGAAAGAGAAAAGGGAAAAAGAAAAAGAAGAAGAAAGGAAAAAGAGGGGAAAAAGAAAGGAAGAAAGGGAAAAATGGAAGTAAGAGTCCGCTAGAGAAGGAGCGAGAGAGAAATAAAAGAAAAAAAAATGTTTTAGAAAACATAACTAAGAGTATAAAGAAAGATAAAAACGAACGAAAAACATAAAAGTGAACGATGAACTTAACAAACCAAAATAGTCGTGTGCAGAAAATCAAGATGGGAGAGAAAGACAGGATATCTGCAGAATGTCCGTGGAAATGAAACAAAACAGAGAGATGGAAGGGATTGCGATAGGAAGAAAGAAGCAAAAAGGAAGAAAGAAAGATAAAAGAAAAGAAAAGAAAGAACGACGGCAAACGGAATACAGCAAGAAAGAAAGCAGAAAGAAAACAAGAAAAGCAAACAATGCAAGAAAGAGAAAGAAAGAAAGAAAAAGAAAGAAAGAAAGAAAGGAAAGAAAGAAAGAAACAAAGAAAGAAAGAAAGGAAGAAAGACAGATGGGCGGGTGACCCTTTGTCCAATGGAAGACAGTTATGGTTGGATGACCCTGAACGTGGTGGACAAAGCACATACCGCCATGCTGGAGAAGACTGATGCTGTGGTATGCATGACATGGACAATCCTACACGTGCTTCACAGTCTCCGTTACCAGTCAGGGCAGGACTCGAGTGACTGAAGTTTATAAATATGACGCTGACTGTGGTAGAGAAGCTATACCTATATATTGTAACTGTCGAGAATATCAGAATTAAGTCAAATGTATCTAACTTTCTTTCTTTCTTTCTTTCTTTCTTTCTTTCTTTCTTTCTCTCTTTCTTTCTTTCTTTCTTTCTTTCTTTCTT